>NDXB01001445.1:1378-45078 GCA_002631895.1 Agapornis roseicollis
ACCTTCCCCCCCCCCCCCATTTGTTGTGATAATGGCACAAGACATCAGTGTCAGGGGGGGCTGGAGCAAACTTCTGGGCTCCACCGAGAGTGCTGCTGCCGTGTACAGATCCCTTATTAAAGCCACAGATTCCCATCTCCGATTGCCTCTTTGTGTCTGTACTTGTGTGTGATACCTGTGTCATGCTCCAGCAATTCCTGATGGGGATGGGGAGAAGCATTATCCCAGCCTGAGAAGGTGCTCTGCTGGGATGGAGCCTTTTAGGCTTCAAGGAAGCTGGGGGGTGGGGGGAGCATAAATCATAACAGCACCTTGAGAAAGTTGAGGAGTTAATGGATTTGTGGGGCTCTTTGGGGGATGCACGTTGGTGCTGTGCTAAAAGAGAGCTCAGGAAGGGCCTTGGAGGGGAAACCAACCATAAAATACCCCCAAAATGATGATTAACCCCCTTCATATGCCAAAGCTTTTCTACTATGCCCCACCATGGAGCTCCCCCTGTTCCTCTGCACCCCTCATTGTACTCAATGTATTTCTATCCCTGGTGGCCAGCAAATGGGTGTCCCATGGGAAGGGGTGGATGCACGGATGCACGATCCTGGTGCATCACCTCTGAGCTGACAGCCTGGGAGATGGGGACACAAGGCCAATGGCCCCGGGGGATGCAGTGGGACGGGGGGGGGGGCAGAAGGTGGGTTTAATTTCAGGAGGGGTTGCCAGGACTTTCTGCCACCCCTGGGCCCAATCTGAGGCATCATTTGCAAACTAATAAAATGGCTGCAGATGTTGAGCCAACAGCAGAGCGTGTTCCTTGGGAGCATCCTGACAAACTCCGGCTTGGAAAGTCATCAGCGTGCCCTGGTTTTCTCTTTGTTTCATCTCCTTTCCCACCCTCCTCCCCAGCTGCTTCCCTCTTATCTGGATTTTTAGGGGCACAAGAAGGAGCAAAAGGCTGGAAAGGAGCTTTGGCAAATGGAAAGGTAAAAATCTGCTGCGGGACCTGGAGGAAAGCTCGTATCCAACCCCACAGCGCATCTGCCAGAGCCAGGAGGTGTGGAGAGACCCTCAAAGACATAAACCCCACGGGAGGCAGGTGCTTCCCTGGCTGTGGGGCTGTGGAGTGCTCGAGGATGCGAGGAGGAGGAGGGATACATCAGGCAGGAAAGGAGCTGGGTTTCAGCAGCATAAGAACCCTCTGTGCCCAGGAGGGGGTTGTATCTGCTGAAGAGCCTCTTAACCTTCTCCATATCCTGTTACTAAAGGGGAAAAGGAATCGAGAGGAGTTCCTGCCTCTTCACCTAACCATAAAAGAAGAGAGGATGCTATTCCCCAGCTCTCCAAGGTGTTGGGATCCAGGAAACCAGATGAGCTTTGTTGTGACCAAAAGCCAAGCTCCAGCCAGGTCCTGGGAGAGGGGAGGAGAATGGATGGGTGAAAAAGAAGACATCCAAGCTGTGGTGACAGGACAGGGCCCTTGCTCCAGGCTGGTGAGGCTCTGGGTTATACGAGTGCAGGGTAGGTATTTTATCTGCGGGTTTCAGTGGGATGCTGAGGCTGCTGGAGCCAAATCTGTGCTCGCTGATGTAGCTTGAAAAGATTTGGGAGCATTTTCCTTGTTCTGTGCTATGTGCTCAGCTCCCACATTCCCAAAATGTTACTCTGGTTTCCATGTTAACCCAGTTTAGAAGAGCTGATCCCCATCCGACAGCAATGCTCTTCCCTCAGATGAAACTGGGGATGGTTCAGGTCAGGGATGGCCTCTGCTGGGATAAGACAAGGGCAAGGCATCTGCGTGCCGGCGGCTGACGTGACAGGATGGTACCTTGGTTTGCAGGCAAGGCAGGAGGAATGAGCAAGGGGCTGGGACACGGCAGGGTTTGGAATGCAGCAGGGTTTGGGATGCGGCAGGGCTTGGGACGTGGAAAGGTTTAGGATGCAGTGTGGTTTGGGGCGCAGAAGGGTTTGGGGCTTCAGGGCTCCCTGGGGTTGCAGGGTCCTGTCCCCCCTCCACTGTCTCTCTTCATCCTCTCCCCCCTGCAAAGGGCCTGGAGCCTGTCTGGGCTCTGCCCTGAGGCCCTCCTGCAGTGAGGATGCTCCGGGTTGTGCTGCCCAGGAGCCGGGCAGGGTGCAGTGATGGGTCCTGCTCCCGCAGGGAGCAGAGGCAGAGCTGCCATATTTCCTGAGTTACTTATTAAGCACTGCTCATTTGACAGGATCAATATTTCAAGCAAGGGAGTAAACACTTCAGAAGCACCACTCTGCCCGGCCCTCCTTCCCTTGCAAAATGATTTATTCCCTAAAACGCATCTGCCTGGGAAGGAGGCAGCGCCCGGAGCCGGCGGCTTTTATCCGTGGGATATGCAAAGCACATTTATTTTGTCTTTTATCTCTCATATTGCATGTTGATCCCATACATATAGATTGATTTTGTTCAGGTAGATAATGAAAAGTCAAGTGGAAAATTTACACAAAGGCACTCAGGATCTCGACTTTCTATTGGTATATAAATTGGTTTATTACTTCATTCCCTTAAACAGGGACTTTCACACTGGGGAACCCTCTAAAATGTATCGGGTTTAAACACAAACCCATTTACCTTGCATGTGCTTTTTTCCCCCTCACCATTAATTTCCCCGCCACTTTGGTTAATTACCAACGATATTTGTGCTTAAACAAAGGCTCGCTCCTTCTGCATCCCTCCAGCAATCCAGCTTCCTCCTTCCTATCCCCCAAAACTCCTGGCGGGAGCGTTCCGAGCCTCCGGCCGACATGTTGAGCGCCGGGGGCTGACAATACCTCGGGAGCTGTTCGTAATTCCCTATAAGCAGCTTTCATTTCGCCACCCTCACCCGGCGCCAGGCGCCGCAGCGGCGGTTAATAGAGGGCACTGGATGTGAGAGCACAGCTTGGAACAAAAAACCCCCCCCAAAACCTAAAGGAAACATTATTAATAAACATCTTCTGGACATTTGGTGGCGGGTAGAGGCTGCTCCAGCTTAAAGCAATTAATTCAGGATACTGACATAAACTCTCCAGCTCTTTGACAGCTTGGAGCTGAAATAAAAATGCTAGTTCTCCAGGGAAAAGGAGAGGATAGTTGGCTCTTTTCTGGACTGTTTGCTTATAGGCCCAGAGAGCAATCTTCCTCGCAGAATGAAATGCAAGGACACAAACAATGTACCAGGGAGAGAATAGGAGATGGGAATGAACAGTTTGAACTATTTGCTCAGCAGAAGGGCAGCCACAATGCTCGGCCAATGGCTTTCCCATGCATCAACCCGGCTTCTTAGCCCCTTTTGTTGTTCAGCCTCTTCCTCCAGCCAGATAAGAGCACAGCTGCGGCGGTGCGGCTAAGTCAGGCCTTTGACTTATTCACCCAAATCTCATCTCCCCTTTACTGTATGTCCCCCTGTGGGACACCCTCTTTGATGCATCCCATGGGTCTCCCTTCTCCCATCAAGTCACACCGGGCTGGATACGAAGCCAAGGCACCGGCGGTGCACATCTTGCCTTGCGTGTGCCCCTTGCCATCGCACACACGCAAGCACGTCTTTGGTCACAGCAAGCTGCCCCAGCTGCTGAAGCTCCATGCTCTAAAGATAAAGGCTGCAGCCACCATGAGCTGGAGGTTCAGAGCTGCAACATGCAGCGTTTTCCAGCCCTTGAAGGCTCTGAGTGGTTTACAAACACGAGCACACCTTGTCCTCGCAGTGCAGTGGTGGGATCTATCTCCTGCCACTTGGATATGAGCGATAGCAAGCACTGAGGGCAATACCCTTGCAGGGGCAGGTCCTCCCAGCCACCTCCATCCTTTCCCTTCCCTTCCCTCCCCGTACCCCGTGTTGTCCCTGAAGACCACCCTCCCTCCTCTAATCCACCCAGGCCGCCACTTGCTTTGCTCTAAGGCTGCTGAGCGGGACGATGCTGTAATTACCCCAAACCGGCAGCAAGGTCGGACACCGCGGCGCTGATGCCGATGGGGATGCTGCTGCTATTTTTGCTCTTTGTCCTACCCTGGGCTGTTGGTTTTGGGAGCTGGGCTGTGCCTCGGCGTCCTCTTGTGAGGAGGTTTATTTAGCTTGAAAGGGTTTTATGAGGTGAAAAGGCAGAACACCGAGGACTAAAGAAAACGCTGAGCTCAGAGGCGGCGGTTGTCGGAGCACACCTGCAGGAAGCACCGGGTTTAAACACTGCTGCTGTCACCGAAAGCGGAGGAACCGGCAGGGCTTTTGCTGTTTTGTTGTCTTTTTTCCCCCCTTCTTCCCTGGTGGGTGGTCAGGAGGATGGGCTGAAAAGCAGGAGGGCTCCTATTGTCTCTGTGCTGCTTTAAGAGCTGACCCCACGTGTCCCTGGAGCTGCTGAGCACCTGGCTGTGCCCTGAGCCCTGGGATGCTGCGGCACCCAATGGGCCCTGCTGTGATGGCACAGATCCATGTGAGCAAATGGGAACCATCCAGAGGTGTCTGGCCATGTAATTCCTGGAGAAAGGAGCTTTTATGGCTTCTTTATGGCAGTATTTTTATGTCCAAGTGGTATCTTATGGGATACTCCTATTTAGTTGTACTTGCATTTCAACCTGTCCTAGCAGAAGGTGGCCGTGCCTGTGGCAGGGGATTTGACTTGGATGAGCTTTAAGGTCCCTTCCAACCCAACTCATTCCATGAGTCATAGAATATCTCCAGTTGGAAGGGACCCGTAGGGATCATTCAATTTGATTGCCATTCCATAGGCACAGTGCTAAAGGAAAAACTGATGCTGGTATTCATTTTAGGGTTGACCATTTTATCATCACCTTTGAGCCTTGTGCCTGCCAACTACAAAACAGCCCCTAAACCTCTAAAATGGGACCAACGTGTCACACTCAAGCCCAGGAAGCAGGTCAAAGGAGGGGATCCTGCCCCCCTGCTCTGCTCTGCTCAGACCCCACCTGCAGCCCTGTGTGCAGTGCTGGTGCCCTCAGCGTAAGAAGGGCACGGAGCTGTTGGAGCAAGGCCAGAGGAGGCCACGAGGATGCTCAGGGGCTGCAGCACCTCCTGTATGGAGCCAGGCTGAGAACATTGGGGATGCACAGACTGGAGAAGAGAAGCTGCGTGGAGACCTCAGAGCAGCTTCAGTGTCTGAAGGGGGCTACAAGGATGCTGGGGAGGGACTCTTCATCAGGGACTGTAGGGACAGGACAAGGGGTGATGGGTTCAGACTGAAACAGGGAAGGTTCACATTGGAGATAAGGCAGAAGCTGTTCCCTGTTTTCAGGTGCTGAGGCGCTGGCCCAGGGTGATGGCCCAGAGAAGCTGTGGCTGCCCCATCCCTGGCAGTGCTCAAGGCCAGGTTGGACGCAGGGGCTTGGAGCAAGCTGCTCCAGTGGAAGGGGTCCGTGCCCGTGGGAGCAGGGCTTGGAGGTGGAGGAGCTTGAAGGTCCCTTCCAATGCAAACCATTCCATGGTCTGAAGGGTGAGGAATAAACCTGGAGGCTCAGCCCTCCAATCAGCCAAGCAGAGTAATCCCAGTGGATCACCCAGCTCGGGGCATCAACCTGCTCCCGGCCCAGATGGGTTAATTAATGAGACATTAAAGAGGCGGAATGACACTTCCCACCACTCACTTAGGGTGCTAATTTCCAGACCACTCCGCCATAGACAAAGAGAAGGCGCAGTTAGTGCAGAGTAATTTGTGCTCTGCTCCCGGCGAATGAATTTAGGGGAGCAAATATAGTTATGCAGAATTTAAATTAAAGTTGACACTAATGTAAATACAGCAATGCAACTGCATGTTGAAGAAATGTGATGAGGCTACGGTTTTAATCAGGTCCTTTTAACTCAGGTGGCATTTTAAATCCTTGCCATTTAAATTGGATAAAAGCCCTAAGCTGGGAGAAGGAGCAGCAGAAAGTCTGTGGGATCGGCTGTGCAGCAGGGATTGGATCTGCCCCAGCTCCTTCCCGAGGGCTGCCCCAGGTGCAGGACAGGTACCTGGGCTCAAGGGAGTTGTGCAGCTCTGTGGAGGGGAGGCCACAGCGGGGAAGTGACTTAAAAACCCCGTGCTTGGATCAGGGGGCTCCTCACCTGGGGAGGGACAGGGAAAGCATCCCCATGGCCTGTCTGGAGACTTCCCAACCTAGCCAGAGCCTGTTCTGAAACACAAGCGCTCTCTTACCCTCCTGCATCCCTTTTATTGACATTCCACGGCAGCATAGGCACTTCACGCACATGCCCAGATTATCCAAAACACGACGTGAACCCCGACCAGCAAACCCCAGAGCATCTCTAACCCTCCTGCATCCCTTGCCTTGACATTCCATGGCACACAGGTCCTCCCAAATATGACTTAGACCCAACCAGCAGACCGCAGAGCATCTCTAGTCCTCCTAAACCCCTTGACTTGACATTCCATAACAGCATTATGGTGCTCCTCAGTCATGTCCAGGTCATCCCAAACATGACATAAGCCCAACCAGCAAACCACAGAGCACCTCTAACTGGAGCCAATGCTACTCATCTCCACCTTGTGTGCTTGTGCAGCACAGACTTTGGGGGGGATCTGCCTGATTTCCCCCCCACTTTTGAAGGTTCTGCTTCCAGCCCCAGTCACAGACCTGGGGCTTTGGAGGGAAAAATAGAGAAGAAAAATAGAAAGAAGTTAAAAAGCAAAGGGAAGAAGAAAGAGCAGAGCCCAATTCATCCACTTCAAAGCAGGGTGATCCCGAACAGGAGCACAGGCGCTCCACAATAACAATAGGCATTAACTGCAACACAGGGGAGCTACTTAGCAGGAGCTTTGTAACCTGGCAAGACCCACAGTCATTTCTGTTACAGTTACTGGAACAATATATCTGGCAATTGAATTCTTCTCCCTTTTCTTTCCTTTCCAAGCGAATAGAATGCCCCTGGCAGGAGCTTGCTGCCAGCATGGCTTTGCTGCCCATGTCTCTGCCACCAGATAAGGTCCCTTGGAATGAGGAACCCGAGCAGTGCCAGGGCTTGTGTAGCCACCAAAGCAGGGTGGCTGTGTCCTGGTGGGCTGCTGGGATCATCTCCCTGCCCATGGACCCCTCACCAGGGCTGGGGGCAGGCACTGCAGAGCTACAAAGCAGGGGCATGGTGCTTCTTGCCTCGGGTCATCTTGCTCCTGGAGGGCTGGTTCCTGGGCTTGGGCAGCCCCTGCAATTGCAATGTGGGGGGAACCAGAGAGAAAAGCGAGTTGTGATGGAGAGGGAATACTGAAAGGGGGCATCAGCTGTTCTTCACAACAAGACATCCCATGCATCCTGCTTGCAGATGGTGCTGGGACAGGGCCAGAGTAAGAAGGTATTGATTTGCCTCCCCACATTATCCCCAGGAATCCCAGAATCCCAGCCTGGTTTGTGTTGGAAGGGACCTTAAAGCTCATCCAGCTCCAAGCCCTGCTCCCACGGGCACAGACCCCTTCCACTGGAGCAGCTTGCTCCAAGCCCCTGTGTCCAACCTGGCCTCCAGCACTGCCAGGGATGGGGCAGCCACAGCTTCTCTGGGCCATCACCCTGGGCCAGCGCCTCAGCACCTGAAAACAGGGAACAGCTTCTGCCTCAGAGCTCAGCTCAGGCTGCCCTGTTCGGGCAGGTTCAAGCCATTGCCCTTGGCCTGGCCCTACAGGCCCTTGTCCCAAGCCCCTCTCCAGGTTTCTTGTAGATCCCCTTAATAATAATAGTACTAATAATAACAACAACAATTATTAAATAATAATAATAAAATAATAAATTGATAATAATAATAGTAATAATATCAACTAACTCTTGGGGAAAACTAAATATTTTCTTGGGATTTTTGGACCTCCTACATTTAATCCCTGGCCACCTCCAGGCATCTGGGGTGCCTGAGCCAGAGGCCCCAGTGGGCTTGTGTTAAGTTTAGGCACCCTGGATCTAGCCAGGGGTGTTGTGGGGTGCAGAGGAAATACCCAGGGAAGTCAGGATGGGTCATGCACCTCCTCCATGCACTACTCTGCAATGCAGGAAACATCCAGCTCTGCACGTGATGGGACTTGTGCTATCCCAGGTAGGTCCTGCCTGGCAGGGATGCCTCCCGCAGGGCACCTCCAGCTCCTGGCCCCATCCCAGCCTCCAGAAATGTGCCTGCTGCTGCCTCTGCAGAGCCCGGCCTGCACAGGATTTCATATTCCTATAGCTGCCCTAATCCCCCCTGTGACTCAGCATTGCTGAGATGCCTGACAGCAATAAGAAGTGTTATAATGCCATTAATTACCCCCCTTGATATCCCGGCTGCTCTGCTACAGGAAAAGAGGCATTGCACGTGTCCAATTGAGGGGAAAACACTGAGAAGGACTCGAAGGAGGGGGAAAACACCCCCAAAAAGTGTGGGGGAAACCTGGGAGCATCTCAGCAGCAAGGCGACGTGCTCCTGCTCCCCTGGGAGGGAAGAGGTGTCCCAGTGAAGGGATTTCACCCCGCGGCCATCCCCCAGCCTCTTGCCTGCACACAGCTGCCTATGTCCACAAACCCCTCTAAGGACTTAATGAGCTTCCAGACAGCTATTGTCTTGACAAATCTGATTGAAACCAGCCAAGGAGTTCAAGGGTTAGGAGGGGAGGGACACACAGACAGGGCGACACCAGAAACCCCGTCTGGGTGGAAATCAAAATAGATGGGGCTCTTACATAGGTGCAAGCCGCAGAGACCTTTGGAGTGATGATAATTGATGCTGAAGAGCACCCGAGTGGCCCTGACACGCTGTTCTTTAGTGTTTAATTTCTGGTGAGCGACATGGGGAAGGAAGAAGCAGAGAAGTTGATGAAGAAGCAGAGAAGTTGGTGTGATCTGCACTGATTTTTTTTTGCTGTCCAAGCCTCCCCTGCTTTTGCTTGCAGAACTGACGGGGAAATCAGAAAGAGCTTGTGCGCTGATTTAGTTTGCAAAGGCAGTTTTGGTCCCATGTGGTTTTCCAGCTTCCATGGGCTGGATGGGCCCCGGGGTCAAAGGCGCAGCAGCCACCCAAGAGGATGAACAGCTCTTATCAAGAGACTGGGGCGAAGTCCGCGTTGCTCAACGCATTTTGGGCACTCCTTGGACCTTGCTGAATGTGTTTGGAATGGGAAAGGTGAAACAAAGGGCAACACACAATCACCCCAAATTGCTCCTGTTGTGAAAGCAGGGGAGCCCCTGCCCCAGCAGATCCCGCTCTGCTCCAATGTGGCCAGCCACACCGACTGAGGGTGCTTTAACATCTTGAGACAGTCAGGAATGTTTTCCATGCGCGAGTGTAGTGCATTCAAACCCCGAAACCACCTTCCTCTCAACAAGACCAACAAAGATAAGAAATAGAGTTGAAGTTGGCTGAAATGAGCCCCTGCATCTGCCACACAATGCCCCAGCTGCCATTAGCTGTGACCGGGGAATGGCACTAGCAAAGTATGCTGGCAATGTTTAACAAACCATCCGTCTTTTACCTGGTCCTACTCAACAGAAACCTTTGTTTGAACCACGGGCCTATTCAGTCATGTTGCTGTCTGCTTATCGGAAAGATTAATCTCTCAGGTATCACTATATTAATTTTAAAACCAGCCTTTATTACACTGAGCCTTCCATTGGGGTGGTGGGAGGGTGAGGAGGCATTGCTATTGCTGATGGGGAAGTTGGGCTCTGTTTGCCTACTACCAGCGTGTCTCATCCTCATTACCCTAACCCATGCTAAAAACCAAGCACAGAGCAGTGAATCTCCACTCCCTCCCTCTCCTTGGATGCTCATGGCCTTATCAGCTTGTTTTTTGGAAGGCAGCACGTCCAATAGAAGCTCCCACGTCACACTAGCATGTGCTCAATCCTCCCATGCATAGTCCCTTCATGCCGCAGGGCTCGTGTCGGGGATGCTGTGGTGGGAGCATCCCTGCATCACCCCCATGGGTATCCGAGGAGCGATGGGGACGAGGCCAGCTCTGCTGCACAGAGGGGTGCAGGGAGTGAGCCGGGAGAAGGTGGCTGTTGGGAAGGTGGCCATGGCAGGGGCCGGGCCCCGGATTCCTGTTGGAGTGCTGTGCACACACACGCCTTATCTCGCCCGGCCGTGTTTGCGCAGCAGGGAGCCAGCCGCCCCGGCAGGGAGGGCAAGCAGCCAGCGTCCCTGGGAGCCCCCCAAGCTCCAGCCCCTTCCACCCAGTGGTCTCTAAGCTGTTTGTGCGCTGCTGTAGGGTTTTAACAGGATGCTGGGGTCTCCTGGTGCTTTACCAACCTTGATGGACCTGCTCTACGTGACTGGTTGTAACTTCGCTGGTGTTACAGGAGCTCATTCCTACCTCTGGTCACATCCGCACCTCATGGCACTGAGATGTGCCCGAGCACCAAGTGAAAAGTGAGGATCATTTGTGCTTATTTCAAACCCAGTGCCTGGCTGGGTTATTGGCATGGCCCCTTTTATGTCAGGGCAATGGCAAGTCACAGGCATCTCCTAGAGATGCCCCAGCACTCATGCACCCACTCTGCATCATCTTGAGCCTGTGAAGCATCCCCTCTCAAAGGGGTCTGTCAGGAAAGCATTGGTGATTCATGTAAAGAAGACCGGTGCCTGCCTGGATTTCCTGCAAGTCTTCTCTTTCCAGACCCTGTTGGGTGAAGTTGAGGCAACACACAGGACTTGGGGGTCCCTGCAAGTGGTGGGAATCAGTCCAGAGTGCAGGATGGATGGGGGGCCTTTGATTGTGTGACTCCCCCTGGTACTGAAGCCTCCTGATCTCAGTGATGTCAGGTACATCTCCTCCCAGTGCAGAAAGGAGTTGATTTGAGCAACACCAGGGCGTTCCTGCAGCACGTCTGGGCTGCTCACCCTCTCCTCTCTTGGCTGTAATGAGCATCATGGGCAATGTCCAGCTCCCTATTAGTAATGGAAGGTAGGAAAGCAAACACGCCTGGATGTACCTGCTGGCACTCATTGGAGCGTGTGGTTCCTCCTGCCATGGAGGCAAAGATGCTTTTCTTCCCATTAACTGCCATGGAGGGTGCTCAGGACTACCTGGGTACATGATCATAGAGCCTCAGGCTGGTTTGTATTGGAAGCAACCTTAAAGCTCCTCCAGCTCCAGCCCCTACTCCCACAGGCACGGACCCCTTCCACTGGAGCAGCTTGCTCCAAGCCCCTGTGTCCAACCTAGCCTTGAGCACTGCCAGGGATGGGGCAGCCACAGCTTCTCTGGGCCATCCCCCTGGGCCAGCGCCTCAGCACCCTCCCAGGGAACAGCTTCTGCCTTATCTCCAACCTGAACTTCCCCTGTTTCAGTTTAAGCCCATTGCCCCTTGTCCTGTGATGGGCTGTAGAGCCACTGCCCAGCCACCCCTGCTCTCCTGAGACAGCCCCTGTAATTGCATATTTACCCATCGGAGCCTGTCATTATCTCATTGTCAGAAGAGGTTAACCAAGTGGCTCTGGGTCACTGAGAAGGTCACTGACAATGCTAGGGAGGATTCAGATTCATTCATTGGCTTGGCGTCATTTTGGTGCTGAAGGAATGATGCTGAGGATGCTGTGGACATGTCCCTTCCCGAGCTGGGCACGACATCCCTTTTCCCTTGCGTGTCCCTGGCTTGCTCTGGCAGGTTGGATGCAACATGCCATGCATGGGGGCAAGCTGAGCATCCTCTCATCCTCTGCACCCAAACTCACATCATGCACTCACTGCAGTCAGCTGGGTGGTTGCAACCATTCAGTTCACAGTGTTCAAGGCCAGGTTGGACACAGGGGCTTGGAGCAAGCTGCTCCAGTGGAAGGGGTCCCTGCTCCTGTGGGAGCAGGGGTTGAAGCTGGATGAGCTTTAAGGTCCTTTCCAACCCAAACGAGATTGTGGCTCTATGAAGTGAAACCAAGGTCCAGGAACCAGGCTTGTCTTTCCTCCACCCAAAGTGAAGCAGCTAATGGGGGTGACACTGCTTTTCCATGCAACTCACCATCTCCAGGCATTGGCTGCCCATTCTGCCCACAGCCTGCTCCCTGGTGCCTGTGTTGCCTTCAGTATCACCTACCACTGTGAGGAAACACAGGGGCTAATGAACAGTCCAGGAGCACCGAGTGTGAGGATTGGGCTTGCAATGAACACCTTGAAAGACAAGGATTTCCACCCTGCAGCAGGAGAAGCGGCCCCTTCCCCTTTCCCCTGCCCTAAGCTAACTCTTTGGCTATGTGAAATAACAGGCAGGCGGAAACCCTGCCTACACTGGCAAGGGACAGAGGCTTCCCTGTTTGGATCCGAGATGGGGATTTCTGTGGCTGAAAGTACCTTTGTTATTTTTCCAGGAAAGCTTCCTTTTTGGCTGGCGTCCCCCCTGCATAGGATGCACAGAGCGAATGGGCTGCAGCGACCAAGGAGGAAAAATATTTAAACAAGCAATTATGAATGAGCTTTGGTTGCAAGCTCAGAGAGGGCAGTTTCCTACGGCGGTGGTAAGATGGAAGTGATTTACCCGGGAAGCCCAATCCCAGGCGCAGGAGTGCATGAAGAACGCCTCTGAGCTTAGAGCTCTGTGGACAGGGAGGACCAGAATGAGTCTGCTGAGCTCATTAATCACTGCTGCTACCAGGAAGCTGGGCTCCCCTTGCAGTGTGGGCATGCCTGGGAGCAGGTCCTGCGCCTGGTCCCCATTCATCTTCTCCCCACCAGATTGAAGAGGCTTTTAGCACCCTGGGTCTTCTCCTCAGGGGCCTATTACTACCCCACAGCCAAGTCATTTCTCAATGTGACGGTGAATCCCAGCCCCTGCCTGCAGTACACATCAGCTCCTTGTTCCAGCCTTGCATTAACCTTGTGGCTCTCCCCTGCAGCAGAGCCCAGCTCTGCATCCTCAGCTGGGAGATGAAGCTCCAAGCTAAAGCCTATGGAAAGCAGTGAGAATCTTTCCTCCAGCTCTCTGGAAGCTTTAACTCTGAACAAGCAGCAGCACCTCAATAGCTGAGCAAAGCAAGAGCTTCCTATCAAACAGGCTTGGGCAGGAGAATGTGGGGAGCTATGGGCTGGCCAGGCATAGGTCCAAAGACCCCTTCCCATCTCCACAATGCTGTGCTCTGCAAAAGGAAGTGTGAACCCTGGTTCAGCCCTTCCCCACCCTCCTCCAGGCCAATGCTGGAGCTCCCCACCCTACAAAGAGGGCCTGGGGCATCCTCACCCACCTGGGATGCAGCAGTAACTGGGACCTGCCTGGAGATGCAGGGTGGGAGATGTGAGTAGCAGCACATATGGGGTTCTGGATTCATCCTCTGTGGTGGGGTTCTCCATCCTGCCCTGCGTGGTGCAGCTCCTGGCTTTGCAATCCTCCTGCATACTTGGCTGTTTCTAACAAGGTAAGGGAGCGAACAAGCACAGGTGACTGAAAGGACCACCCCTGACCTGGCTCTAGGCACAGGCTGGGCTGCAGGAGCTGTGGCTTCAAGTGTGTTAAACTCCATGGCTGCTGCAAGGAGCCCTTGGCTGTGACGTGAGCGGGCAGGCATTCCTCAAGGACAGAAGAGCCCTCTGAGGTCTGGCCCCATGGGTGTGTGTATGGGTGGGTTTATTGCCTCTGAGGGCTGCAGGCTGGCTCTCTGCTGCCTGGGAGTCTTTTCAGTTGTATTCTTTGCTAGAGCCGCTCTGCTCCAGCCTCATTGCAACAGAGCTGTAGCAACCTGGAGGTTTCAAAAGGCAAGGTGGGGATCAAAGCCCGTGGTGGCCTTGGGGCTGCGAATGTTTACCTGGCTTTAGGAAATCTGGCTGTGGTGCTGCCCTGGCCTTGCTCTGCGTTCTGGATGTGTTCCCTTGTGTTTGACACAAGCCATGGCATGGGCATCCTACACCAGGGATACGTCAGTCTGAAGCATGTAGCTTGATGCTATGGGTGCATGTGTTGATGTTATAGGCACGTGTGTTGATGCTATAGATGCACATTCTTAAAGAGATTGGTTATATTTAAAGGGACTATTGCATACAAAATCTCTCCCCTCACTCAGTCGTTGGGGTCTCCAGGTGTGAGGATGAGCTCTCAGGAAAAATGCCACTGTGTGTATCCTGTCCTAATCTTTACATATCTACTACTTACTAACGAAAGGCCAGGTATGGACTATTTGTTCCTTTGCTCTGGCCAGACTGGATGATGCTTATGCTCTTAAACATGCTTGTCCTTCACCTAAGCTTAAAAGTCCCTTTTGAGCCCAGGGGTATAGCCAGCACCTTCATCACCTGCAGAAGTAATGGTGCAGGTGCCTCAACATGTGAGCTGTTTCATCCCATAGAGACCTAAGCCAGTGGTGGGGTGTTCTCTGAACACAGGTGACCTTGGTGCTGAGGCAGAACTTGTTCCCATAGGAAGCTCATGGTACCAGGGCTGCCAGGCTCCTGCAATGTCCTTGGGAACTTTATCTCCATGAGTCACCATAAGCTGGCCTTTACCAATCTGTGATATTTAAGGGAGTTTCCTCTTTAGTCTGAATAAAACCTGGCACAAAGAGCTCGTGGCCTCTGGTCTTTGGGGCTTGCCAGGTTCATGAGGAACCTGGTGCCAGGGCTCCCTTGGGCCCAAAGCTACTTGAGTAGAAACTTCTCTGCTGCCTTGCGCCTCCTGAGTGCAGCTCCTCTTGCAGAGGATGGGCTGCAAGCCCTGGCTGCTTTTTCCATAGCTCCTGTGGTGAGCAGCAGAGAGCAAACGGAGGAACCCACAGTATGTTCCCAATGGGCTCCATCCAGGTTCTGTAGGCAGCAGTTTGGGGCCAAGAAGGATGCACATAGAATGTCTTAGCATCAGGGGGCCAAAAAGCTAAGGAATTGTTTAATTGCTCATTAGATTTGGTGTTTAATACACTTTCCATCTGCAGGGGTCCTAGAGGAAAACCTCAGTTGCATGAAGTTCTTAAAGGCACTTGAGTGCCATATCCTGGAGATAACTGCAGAGGGAAAGGGACACTCATCCCTGCTCTGCTTGAGCCACGGCTTTTCCTACCTGCCTGGGTCTGAATGCAAACTCAGGGCTCTCCTATGTGCAGTTGCAGTTAATAGGAAGCATGTGTTCCTTTACTGTTGGTGTGGCCATTGCATTGATGGTTGGCTGCGTGATCGTAAGGCGTTGGGGGTTAAAGCTTTCCAGCTGGGAGCATAGTGGGGTTTGGTTGGGTTTCCATATGTAGGTGGTATAAATGGAGGGCTAAAGCACTGGGCAGCCCCCTTGCATTGTCCTTCCTCTAACACCACATGGTTTTGACAGGCTCTGCTTTCGGGGCAGGTGAACGAAGCGTGCCATCAGGTTTGATGGAGTTCAAGCACCTTGAAGTTTGTCTGTGATTCTCATTTGAGCTGGCACAAATCACCTTCCCCAGCAGCTTTATGGGCTCCTGGGGACCTACCTGTCCTTTGTGCTGCAGAAAGGGGGGTTCTGTTCAAAACTGGTGCAAGCAAATGCACTGGATTGGCTAAGTCAAAGCAGAGCCAGCCCCTGGTGCATTTATCAGCGCGCCCATTCCCTCTCCTCCTAAACCACATCCTCAAGAGGTGAGGTCCTAAAGAGAAAGAAACGCAACACAGAAACCTTCCGGCCCCTCAGTGACACCGAGGGGAGGAGTGAGGCAGTCTGCATTCCTCCCCATCCATACATTATCCGAGAGGGATTATTTGCTCAACCCCGAAGCACGCACACACACACAAATTGGCAGCTGCTAAGAAATACAAAGCACTGTATTCAGATGGGCGATATGGAGCCTATGAGCTGCTTGCTCCGATGTGCCCTGTGTTTTATCCCAAAGGAAGGGGGGAAAGAGCCTGAAGATCGAGCAAAGGGGGCTTCACACTTGGTGTTAAATCACAGGAGGTCTTCATGGCCATGCTGGCATTCCAACCCATCTGGAAAAGAGGGTATATGGATGTGTATGTGCATGGAGCTGTGGGCAGGTGAAAGGAAGCCTGCCATGGAAAGGGGAGGCGTGAGCCAGGCTGGTCATTAGTACCTGGGTATGGCTGCTGCTGACCTGATGGCAAATATGAAATATCAAAGCCCTTGTCAGCACTCCTGAATGGGACAAAGAGCCGGCGCATTAATGATTAACTCCGCTAAAAGCTCAGGCCTTTTTATTCCCATGGCGCTCCGACTATCTCACTGCCATGTGACATGCTTGGGCCATTTTCGAGCAGATTGGGGAAAGCTAGTGAGCAAACACAGGTGCTTTCGAGTCAGCAGCGCTGTCAGGGACAACCACAAACACCACCAGCTATGCCTGCCTAAATTAGCTCCTGTGTTTGCCTCCCGTTTTCCTTCCTGGAGATTTTACTTTCCAAGTCCAGCGTCTTTCGCTCCCGTCTTCGACTATTCACTTGCAGCGTTAAAAGAGAGAGAAAGAGAAAAGAAAGGAGAAGAAAAGGGGGGAAAACGCACAGAAAGGCTCCGCTTTGAACCCACAGCGCTGCGCGGGGACCCCATGTGAAAGACCCGAGTAAACTCATTAAAACCGCTCCGGTCTTTAACTGCAAAGCCAAAACGCGTTCCTTGTGCTCGAGTGGAATCATTTTAGTGATCCTCAGCAAACACAAAGTCCTGCAAGCATGTGCAGGGGGCTGCAGCGCCCGTTTCTAAGGAGCCTGGAGCAGCGTGTTGCTGGAGGGGGGAGAGGGGGCCCGGGCATGGGGGGGACTTGGTTACCGTCGCTTGCTGGAGTTACACCTCGGAGCAGTACGTGTGTGACCTCCCCGGCGCTGCCATTCGGAGTGAAGGTCCCTCTAGTGGTATTATTTGCTTTAATTTGTCCCTTCCATAGCACAAATCGGACAGACTTTCTTTTCCTGTTCAAATATTTATATATGTGTGTTATTGCACTATGCTTAGGCTCCTTGCAATCACAGTGGGGCAATAAAGAACAGACTATCAGCGTGCGATGATAAAGGTGCTTTGAGTAAACAGCAGAAAATGAAATAAAGTTATAAAAAAAGAAGGCCTGGGATGGTCTAAATGTCTCCAAATAATCGCTCTATCGGCCTGCCTGATACTCGAGCAATTAACAACAACAGGGGTGAAATTGTACCCAAGCTGTGCTATTGAATTTAAATGCTGCCTCCTCTTCAGGCCCTTGAAGGAGGAGTAAAGCCTCCTGCCTTTCCAAAGGAGGGATTTGCAGCCTTTCAGGGGATGGGTAATCCGGATGCAGCCTCTGCTGGCTCTGCTAATGGGAGGAGAGGGGCTGTAATAATTCACACCTCCCATGCACCCCCGATGGCTTCAGCTTTAGGGGGCTGCTAAACGCAGTGGGATGATCAGGGCCATGCAGTGCTGAGGCCGATTGTGGACAGAAATCCCAGAATCCCAGCCTGGTTTGGGTTGGAAGGGACCTTAAAGCTTCTCCGGCTCCAACCCCTGCTCCCACGGGCACAGACCCCTTCCACTGGAGCAGCTTGCTCCAAGCCCCTGTGTCCAACCTGGCCTTGAGCACTGCCAGGGATGGGGCAGCCACAGCTTCTCTGGGCCATCACCCTGGGCCAGCGCCTCAGCACCCTCCCAGGGAACAGCTTCTGCCTTATCTCCAACCTGAACCTCCCCTGTTTCAGTCTGAACCCATCACCCCTTGTCCTATCCCTGCAGTCCCTGATGAAGAGCCCCTCTCCAGCATCCTTGTAGCCCCCTTCAGACACTGGGAGCTGCTCTGAGGTCTCCATGCAGGTTCTCTTCTCCAGGCTGAGCAGCCCCAATGTTCTCAGCCTGGCTCCACACAGGAGATGCCGCAGCCCCTGAGCATCGTCATGGCCTCCTCTGGCCTTGCTCCAACAGCTCCCTAGAGTTGGCTGACTCCCCCACAGGGAGAAGGATTCAAATCTGCAATGACCAAGAGGTATCTTTGAGCTTGTATTGAGTCTTTGCTGCAGACACAGTGACTCTGGCATGGTTCTACATGCTATCTAAGTGCTGGTAAGCATCCATGAGACCAGTTGCACCCTGGGGTAACTCAGCGGTGGTTGCATCCATTGCTTCCTATCAAGTGATTTAAGCATGGAGTGGATTTAGGTTGCAATAGCAAGAAGGTGGCACTGAGGAAGACAGTACAGTACAGTCAGAAAGTGGATCTCTGAGCAGTGAAAAAATGCAGGAGTTTGAAGCCAGTGTCCAGGCTTTGTACCAAGGACAATGAGTGCAGATGCAGCACAGTTCACTTAGGGGGGAAATTAAAATCTGTGTATTTAGTGGGATTATGCTTGAACTGGTACCAATCTATTTTGCCAAATTGAGCTGCAGCCAATTTCTCTCCCCTGCGACGGTGGATAAATATCATTAAATAGGGAAAAGATGAAGGCGACTGATGCCCTTGCATGAGCAGGAGCTGCCTGTGTGCTCGAGAATGAAAGGACAAAACTGGGGAGGTTTGGATGCAAATCATCCAAATGAGACAGATTAAGCATGAGGGGCCAAGGGAAAAGGGATCCAGAAAGCGGGATGATGGGAAAAGTGGGAAATGGCTCAGGTTGTGTGTCTGGAGTTGAAAATGGTGATGTGGAGACAGGGAAAACTCTGTCCTGTGTGTACAGGTCTCGGTACCCCAGATCTCAAGGTCTATAACAGACAGGGATGCTGGGAGCATGTGCCCACCCCTGGACATCAAAGCTTTGAGGAGACCAGATGGTACCACCCATGCTGGGGTTTTCTGCCAGCAGCTTCCCCTCACCAGCATTCCCAACCTGGAATTCAACTGAGGGCTTACATGGCCACTGAAGGAGAAGTTTGAAAGCGATTCTCTTCTCAAACCAAGTCTTTTTGGTTTTGAACTTTGCTTCCCAGCAAAGAAATCAAAAGAGTACAGGAGGTACTTGTCACAACTTCGGGCTGTTTTGTTCTTTCCGTGTTTTTGAAGAGCTAAATATTCCTTAGTTTGGGAAACAGCGCTGTTTCTAATGTGATCATGGGTACAAGAGCGCTGTTTCTAATGTGATCATGGGTACAAGAGCTCTTTGAGTTGCAGTTGGGTTCTGGAGTCATGATCGAATTCATAGAAATGAATTTACAAGCAGTATCACAGCGGGAAAACCCCTAAACCACTTCTTTTATCCACTGCAGACTCGCTTCCACCCAGAGCCAATGAATGCCCCCTCTTGCTGTGTTTGAAGAGGCCAAAGATAAATCTCTGGTTTGCCATCTGTGACAGCGGCACAGGTAGAGTTTAACCCTTCCTTTGCCTCCTCTCGAAGGCAAATAGTTGCAGTCTCTGGTATTTCTTTTTCAGGTTAGGAATTCTTTCCTGCATGTTCTTATTCCAGCAGCAGTTGAGCTGGTTCTGGTGGCCACACAGCAGCACTTGACAGAGCCGGGTGCCAGGTTCTCTTCCCTTGGTGAATCCTCCGCTCCATCTGAGTGCACTCTGAAACCTCTGTTGACTGGACCTCCCTTTGCACTGCCTTTGGTTTGCAGGAAAGGAATAGCTTCCTAGCAGGGAAAAGCTTGGGCTGCTTTAGCACAGGGTGGTCACTTGCATCTGTTATAAAACCTTTTCTGTGACGGCTTCCAATGAAAGTTTGCAGGTTAGTATTTCCCAGCATCATGCAAAGATGAAGCAGATCCCCACTTTCCTTCCTGTAGAGCAGTTGTTGACATAGTTTTATGGGTAGTTTTTGGGTTCCCTGTGGCCATAGACACTCTGAGGGGGGATCTCCTTGGCTTTATCGCATGATAACCTATATCCTTATGGGCACTAAGGGACCTTGGTCACCAGCTGGAGCCTGTGGGGAGATTCTCAGGGGTTTTCTAGGTTTGAACCCATCTCTACCCATCTTGTCTGGGACAACAGCTGAGGGAACAGGGGTTCAGTCTGGAGAAGAGAAGGCTCAGGGGGAACCTGATGGCTCCCTCCAAGTGC
The DNA here is from genome assembly GCA_002631895.1 of Agapornis roseicollis. Lineage (NCBI taxonomy): Eukaryota > Metazoa > Chordata > Aves > Psittaciformes > Psittacidae > Agapornis > Agapornis roseicollis. The sequence goes on from NDXB01001445.1 coordinate 21,193, forward strand.
CTGACAGGAGGATGGAGCCAGGAGGGGCTGGGCTCTGCTCCCAAGGAACAAGGGATGGGACAAGAGGAACCGGGCTCAAGCTGCCCCAGGGCAGGTTTAGCTGGAGCTGAGGAACAATTCCTTGCCCCCAGGGTGCTCAGGCATTGGAAGAGGCTGCCCAGGGCAGGGCTGCAGGCANCCAGGGCAGGCTGGAGCTGAGGAACAATTCCTTGCCCCCAGGGTGCTCAGGCATTGGAAGAGGCTGCCCAGGGCAGGGCTGCAGGCACCGGCCCTGCAGGGGTTCACAGAGCGTGGAGACGAGGCCTCAGTGCCATGGGGCAGGGGCGGCCTTGGCAGGGCTGGGGTTAAGGGTTGGACTTGAAGATCTTTGAGGGCTTTTCCAACCTTCTTGATTCCATGATTGTAAGAATAACTCTTTGCAAGGCACGGAGGGGTGATGCCATCCATCCTCCGGCACAACCGTGCTTCCTCTCCAGTACAGGCTGAGCGTGTGGCTGCCTCTTGCTTGAAAGGACTTGCCTGTGAGTGCTGGTGCCTGCACGACCTGGGTGTAGCTCCCACCTCTTGCAGGGTGAGACTTGGGGAGGTGAAGAGGGAGGCACAGAGCTATGGGGGGGATGAAGCCTCAAATCCCCGTGACCACGGAGAGAGGTGCTCTGCCTTGTCCTGGGATCTGTGCTGCGAAAGGGCATGGAGAGCCTGGAAAGGGATGGGTGCAGCTCCCAGGTGAGCTGTGAGGAGGCACATCAAGCTCCATGACCTGCATGGGGTTGTCACGGTCCAGCTGAAGGACATGGGGAAAATCACCCTGGATATTGCAACACCCCTCAGCAGCCTTTGGGAAACCACCGTGACCCACTGCTCCTCCAGCCCCAGCTATTCAGCAGAGCCGCAAAGCAGAGGGCTCGGGCGCTGCTTGCAGATGCATTGAGTTAGTTTTTCACTGCTCTATAAAAAAGAAAGACTGGAAGGTAAAAAAAAAAAAGGAAGCGATACTGTTACAATCAGCACGGTGTGTGATAAAGATTTATTGCAGGTAGAAAGCAAATAAAGGTATGGTAGGAACTTCTTTATTACCCATATCGTGATTGCTTATGTGATCAGTGACCTGGAATACATTCAAATTCATGTGAAATAAAAGCCCAATAGAAGGAGGTTTTTGCTTCCCTCTGCCTTCTGCTGACATGTGGGCAGTAGAAAGAGCAGCCAATTGCCGTGTTTACCCGCTTCCTGCTTTTCTGGAAAGTCAACAGTTTTTAAAGGCTTAGGCTGGCTCTGAATGAAGAAACTTGCTCTGGTTTAACTAAGGTCATTGGCGGACAAATGCAGTGTGACTGTGGGGAGGGGTTATTTCTTTATGAAGTTACTGCGCCAGGCTCACCCCACTCTGCTCCCACCATCCAGGCCCTCTCCAAGCCCTTTTCTTCCTGGTTTGAGAGGGGGACATCACTGCAGGCAGGCAGCACAGGACCAAGGTATCCCAAGAGACCCAAATGACTTGCAGGCACCATGCTCATCACTGCCCTAAAGCGATCAAAACCCCATCCAAGCACTTTGGTTTCCATGGCAGCCCTCTTGTGCAGGTGGACCTGATGCCACCCCATTCCCATTTGGTCACCACTACTTGCCCCAAGCCTTCTGCTTTGGGAGAAGACCTCAGAAACCCACTGCTCTGAATGCAAGTCCTGGTGGCTGCACCTCCAGGAGGTACCCATAGGCTCAGATAAGGCCTGGACGGTCTTATCTGCTCATTGCTTTCAGACCATTCTTCTTTTGGTGGTTCATCCATCACTAGTTAGCAGGGCACCCTTGCTTTCTTTGTGCCATATCTTTAACCTCCTACAAGTAAATACCCTTTGTGCACATGTATCTGGCTCCTTGATAATGTATTGTATTCCTTCCACCACCAAAAGCACTGGTGGCATGAGGAGAAACAGTCCATTTAGATAAGAAGCAATTAGCACCTCTCAAGGCTGGTATATATTGTTCAAGGAAAGGGCCCTCACAGGAGGCTGGTAAAATTCCTCCCTGCTGGAAAGAAGACAAAAAGGCTGAGGTTATTTCAAAGGAAACCTCTCCTGTAGATTGGGGGATGCTGGGTTGGGTTTTTTTCCCTGAAAATCAGGCAATAAATCAGTCTTTTTTTCTGCAGTTTTAGGCCAAGGGTCAGGTGTTGGTGACCAAGTTGCTGCGGTCTCTTGAGAATGGGAAGAGTTAGGAATAAGCTCAAAAATAACCTTAAATTCCATGTTTCATGTAGTGTCCTATGGCATGGTCCTGGTGCATCCTTTTGGTGGGCAGCTTGGGGGGGGGGGGGGGGGGGGGGGGGGGGGGGGGGGGGGGGGGGGGGGGGGGGGGGGGGGGGGGGGGGGGGGGGGGGGGGGGGGGGGGGGGGGGGGGGGGGGGCAGGAGGCATATGGGGGTTGCACTACAAGGACTCAGCACAGCAAACCATCCTGGTCTCTTTCATAGCCCCCTCCCCTGGGTTATATCATCACACATGATGGGGTGCAGCAGCACAGTGTAACGCAGTTTCTGCAGGTCTCTGGGAAGGGCCACGTATCTTCATTTGTATGTTAATCTGCATTAAATAAATGTCACTATAAACAACTTGTGTCTTGGGAGAAGGTGGAAAGCATATGGGCATTTGCCAACCAGAGGTTATTAATTTTACACTTTCCATCTGGAGCCTATAAAGGGTCCATTCTTAGAAACAATAAAGACCCAAGGTCGCCGGAGAGCGCAGGGAAGGCTCCGCTGCGTGCGGTGTGAGGACCATAAAGCCTTTGTTCCTCCTCCAAGGTGCACATGCCCGTGTGCGAGTGCTTTGTTAAAACCCATGTGCGTGCCAGGACATGCTCTCCTCTTCTTGTGAAGCTCCCTGCACCCGTAAACCCAAGGAGAAGCTGATGTCGGTGCCAGGAGGAGGCACGGGAAGGGATGCCTTGCTGGAGGGGGGCCAGGGAGGAAACATGGAGCTTCCCCAATGATGCTGGGGATGTGTCACAGAATCATAGAATGCTTTGTGTTGGAAAGGACATGAAGGTCTAGTCCCAAATATCTGCCATGGGCAGGGGCAACTTCCACTAGACCAGATTGCCCAAGGCTCTGTCCAACCTGGCCTTGAACACTGCCGGAGTGGAGCATGATGTGCTCATGTGTGTCATGAGATGGGCTGCTGCAAAGTGTCCCCGTGCATGGAGAGGGAGGGTTAAATGTCCCATCCCTTGGAGACATCCAGCCAGTGTGGACATGGGTGAGAGGAGAAGCGTTGTATGGGGGATGCCCGATCCTGTTTGATTTCAGAAGCTAAGCATAGTCAGGCCTACTCAGTACTTGGATGGGAGACAGTTCAGGAATACTAGGTACTGTAGGCTCATTTTGGGTGCCGGAGAGGGACTCTTCATTAGGGACTGTAGCGATAGGACAAGGAGTGATGGGTTCAAACTGAAGTAGGGGAAGTTCAGCTTAGATATAAGAAAGAAGTTCTTCCCTGTGAGGGTGCTGAGGCGCTGGCACAGGGTGCCCAGGGAACCTGTGGCTGCCCTATCCCTGGCAGTGTTTAAGGCTAGGCTGGACAGAGCCTTGTGTGCCATGGTTTAGTGTGAGGCATCCCTGCCTATGCCAGGGGGGTTGGAACTGGATGATCTTAAGGTCCTTTCCACCCCAAACCATTCTATGGTTCTATGTGCTGCTGAAAAGCCTCCCTATGAATGGAAAGGAAAGGGGAGATGCTCTATGCCCTGGAGAGGTCCAGCCAGGATGCCATGAGAAATGGATCTTGGTTGTGTGGAGGACATGGGTAGTGGGACACCATGAGGTCAGTGTTTCAAGCATGATTGTCCCCAGAAGACCCAACTGTGTCCCCAGAGCTGGACCACAGGTCTGTGGGGGGGAGCAGGGCTGGTGGGGCTGCAGTCGCACTGCCCAGAGCAGGCTGAGGGTGACAAAGGGCTCAGCAAACACCTCTAAACACCGCGGGGCTGTTGCCACGCAAGGGCTGCCGCTCTTCAGGCCCTTGTGCAGCTGCCCCATGCCCCTCGCCTGCCCCTGAGGCTCCTCCTAACCTGCCATCCTCTTGCTTCCCGTGGCTCTAGTTCCCTTTCTCCTCCTTTTGTTGAGGCCCTTGTTTGCTTTTCTCACCGCCTGCCCCTCTCCCTTCTCACCCCTGCGTTTATTGGATTTCTCTCTTGTTTCTCCCTTCCTTCGCCTGGGTTCCTGGGCAGGGAACAAACCTCAGCGGGGTTGGTGCTGCTCGTGTGAACTTTTGACCCTCCTGGGTGATGTTTGAGTCAGTTTGAGAGATGGTGGCATAAATGTGCTGCTGCCCTCGCACCTGGATCCCGAACATCCCCCCCCAGCATCCTCCCTGGTGGCCCATGGTAACGGGGGTCCACACCAGGCTTGGCAATGGCATCCCAGCAGGACCTGAGCCGCGGGGAGCAGAGCGAGGAGTGACCCAAATATTGCTGCCAGGTACCTGTGCAAGCGTCACAAATGTGTTGGCAATGAGTTAGTTGGTCTCAAAGGCAAAGGGGAAGCCAAAATCAAGTAGATGAAGCTGTACTGAAGCTCCTTCACTGCCAATAGGCTGCTACTTTAACCTATTAAAGTTCCCTCCCAGTCTCGTGCTTTTAACAGATCTTAGTCCTTAAACCAAGAGGCTTTTTGGTTTAAAACAACCCAAACAATCAAAACCCTAAACAAAACCAAACCAAAACCCCCATCTGAGGTTATCACAGGAGACAAAGTCACAAAACCACCACCCATATGCTTCTGGGCACCCGGGGTTTACTCTAAAATGTGTGTGTGTGGGGGGGGACAGGTTTTTAAAGAGCATCTTGAGTTTTAGGGGGGTCTGCAGCAGCACCAGGGTGCTCGGGAGCTGCTCCCTGGATACTGCCCATCTTGGCACGTAAATATCCGTTAAAACTGGTTCCCTAGGAGCCTTGGGAGGCAACAGGGCTTATGTTCCGAAGTCGTTTAGGAGAGCTGGAGCAATCAGTAGAGCCTCGCTTGTTAGGGGTGGGTGTTTTCAGACAGAAAGTTGATTTAGTTGCTGTTTCGGGGAAGGGAAAAGTGGTTTGGTGTTGTCTCAACGAGCATTTGGAAAGGAAGAGCCACTGGGTGGCTGCTTCTGGAGAGGAGGTGGCCTCGTGCACTCGTTTTCCAGCCTCCCCCAGGCCATAAAGGGGAAAAGGAAGTCAGTAATAGTTTCACTTCCATAGCCAAAGCAAATCCAGCCCTGAAATGAAGGAAACGGTGTGTATGAAAGGAAGGGAATGGTGTGTAGGACGTGTCCTGAGGGTGGCGTTTGGTTGCTGTGCCCTGCGGCAGGGCTCTGTGTGCCCTGGCTCACAGGTATCCCATTCCCACCGCCCCACCTGCCGTGATAAAAACCTTCCCAGGGCCGTTTCTCCCACTGGGTTAAACACAACCAGCTGCCGGCAAGCTCCGGTTGCCAAACACACATGGGTGTTTTTCAGAGCTATAAGTGCCGGCCGGCCTCTTTCCATACGGCTCCCGGCTCCGTCCTGCCCCGTTCCCAGTCGGACCCGTCCAGTAACAAATCTATTCAGGGAGGCCTCTGAAAAGGGAGAAAGAAATGCCATCCATTCAGCAGCCCCTGCTCCTTCTGACACCCTCTGTCTCCCCATCCAGTTCATAAAGGACTTTCTGTTGGTTCGTGGCAACCAGGGAGCAGGAATGCCGCCGGCCGATCATGGTTTATGTCGTCTACAAAACGCCAACAGTATGGGGATCAGATGACCCTGGACGTGTTTATTGTAGTAGGGGAAATTAGCAATAAATAAAGGCAAGTGGGCAGAAGAAAACTGGGACCCTCTGGGACTCTTGTGTCTATAGGGTCAGAATCAAAAGAAGGCTTCATTTGCTCCTATAATTTAACCCAGCCCCTGGGCTCCTTTATCAGAGCAAGGACAAGGACATGCTAATCTGAGTGCCCATAATTTAACGGAGATATACTGTACTTACACTGTGCATTTGGAGGTGGCTGCATGGTCCCGTGGGGCCCCTGGTCCTGGCTGAGCTGCTGTTTCATGTGAAGCTGCCTGCGGTGGGTTTATTCTGCTGTCAGCAAGCAGCAGATTTTGGGGTTTTGAGGCTACTTGAAGCCCTGTGTGGGGTTTTTTGGTCTAGGGCTGTGTGAGCAGAGGGGTTTAGGGCATGTTTTTGCATTGGGATGCTGCTTTTCCCTATCCCCTCCCCACCATGGGAGCTGGGAGGTGCTGGCACATCTCACCCAGCGTCACTGTGAGGGTCAGTTTGGCCATTTAGGCATCAGGAGGGGATGTTTATGAACCCTCTCTTCACTCATCCCATCCCAGCAGAGAGGAAGCATCCCTGCAGAGCCCAGTCCTCCTCCATCCCACTAAAGAGCCTGACACTGGTCACCTTCCCCTCTGGGCCTCTTATTTAGGAGGTTAATGGGATTACCCAGCAGCTAAATGGTGTGTGAATGGGTAAATGCAGTGCTGGATGAGGTCCCTGTGCTCCTGGGAAGGAGAGGGAAAATACCCCTCTGATGTGCCACCACCAAGTCTTGCTCTGGGGGCTGCCAGTGCCAGGCTGAGATTTGACCTGGCAGAGGTGGCCTTTCCCCTGCCTTCAGAGCTACCCACTCGCCTTGTTCCTAAGCTACTTCCCCCTTCACCAAGGATTGTTCTTCCCAGGGAAACAGACAGAAGCGAACCACGCCGGGGGGGTTCAATAATCGGGGATGGCAGTGCAAGCCAATAAATTCTCTGCTTGAGAGATGAAAGCCTGCAGCTAAAGCAGGAGAAAAAGCCCCAGCGAACAAAACCCGCTTCCCTCAGCCCCTGCGTGCTGTCCCACAGGTGTCTGTGCTGCTTAACCAAACAGCCCTCTGCCCATGAAAGACGGGGCTGACAAAGCAGCGTCTTTCCCTTGTAAAACTCGCCCTCAATGGCTGGAAGAAACTCAGGCTGCTTTCTGTGTGTACACAGATGCTTTCATCTGTCCCCGCTCTGACTGCGGCATAAGCAGGATCAAGGCAGATTTTGGCTCTGGCAGCATGTGGGTACACGGGGAAGGGGCTGGGGTGAGACCTGGTGGGTTCCCTTTGGCTTCAAAGGGGTCCCTGGGTTAGAAGCCTGCCCATGGCTGGCAGTCCCCTTGTTGCCTCGCTGCAGTGACCCATGGGCATGGGCAGTTTGGGTTTGTGATGCCACATCCCTGCATCCCGCTGCCCCGGGAGTGATGGAGCTACTGCGAAAAGTATCCTATCCCTCTCCCAAGTGACTTCTCCTACACCTTCACCACCAACGTGGTGGTGGGGAGCGATTAGGGACCCCACTGAGGGTAAAAGCCTCATTCTGTGAAATAAAGCATTAAAATAGGTGATAATGGAGGAAATGAACGATGCCCAGAAGACGTTGAAGGTAAATATAATTGTAATGTAAACATGATGGCTTTAAATATTGGCTTTATGTGACAGCTGCTCTCTGAGCACCTGCTTTAGGCTCTCATTCACCACAGCAATTTAGAGGCAGCAGCTTTTGTTGCATGTCACACACAGAGAAATGAAATATCCCAACATTCCTATTGTCTTGGCTTTTCCCCCTTCCATTTCCTTGACTGTGCTTCACCCTGACCCATGGAGACACGTCAGTGCTGTCACCATCCTGATGCCGGACCAAGGACCATGAAGGGATGCAGAAGGATAACACCACAGCTCTCCCTTGGAAGCAGCTGGTGTCTGCTCTTTGGGCATGTGGGGCTGGGGGCAGCAGCTTTGGGGGCACAGCTTTGAATCATGGAATCAACCAGGTTGGAAAAGCCCTTTGGGATCATCCAGTCCAACCATTCCCCAGCTCTGCCAAGGCCACCACTAACCCATAGCACAGCTCTTTGGTACCGAACCTGCCCTGGCAGCTATCCCTTGGTTTGAAACATCCTTGCCTTTCTGCACTCTTTTCCCTTCAGCAAGAAAAGATGGTGCAAGAGCACCTGTGACTATAGAAATTATCACAGGTTTCAGGGGTTTTGCATACTTTGCTTCTTTTAAACTGCCAGTTTCCGAAGCTGCATCGTTCTGCAGCGAGCCTCTGGCATTTTCCCGAAGAAAACTGGGCTTTATCCCCCCTTCCTTTGTTTTTACAGCCTCGAGACCCAGGAGGGAAGCAAAAATTACACCCATCCAGGAGGGTTTTTTTAATTATGTCCTTTTAAAGGTCATTCCATCACTGGGTATTAGTTCCGTGGAGTCCTTTCTGAACGCTGGTTGTAAGCAGCAAAGCACTTCCAAAGCCAATCCAACTCTTGGGAGCGGGATGGGGCCCACCAGAAAGGTCCTTCTGCATCCTGGCAGCTTTTCCACAGCGATTAAAAGCTTTCCCCCCATATGCAGCTGCGATTCCTGCTTTTCCCGAAGCACTGCAGAGCCGAGGGGTCGCATTGTGCCAGGTTGGAGGGCTGGAATGTTCTCCCAGCCATAATGATGTCGGGGGGCATGGTAAACTTTTACCTTCAAAGAGCTGCAGGGATGGATAAGAGATGTGCCCGAGCTCTGTATTTGCTTTCAGATTAGTGACGAATTGGCTGGAACAGCGTGTTTTCTGTTGACTGTGAAAACAAGCATGGCCCTGGCCCAGGCTGAACCTGCGGGGGGACAAGCAGGGTCCCTGCCTGCAGCTGGGGGCAGGTTAAGCCTGGCAGGAGCCCTGCTGTTGGGGTGGGATGGCAAAGATGCAGCAGCGACGGCTGCCACGAGCTGGGATGGGGGAGCCCAGCAGTGCTGGGGGTGGGCAGAGGACCCTGTGGGCTATTTGGTACTTCAGGGCATTTATAGAAGGTAATGAACAGACCAACAGGGGAGGGTGAGAGCAGTCGGCGGCGTGGCTTAGGCTCATGATAGAAAATTCAAACAATATTAGACTCAAAAAGTCAACATTAGACACACTTCTACTAAGGACCTACAAACAAACAGAGTTCCTCTGTACACACATTAACAAACACAGCCCGGGTGATGATGATGGCGCCTGCTTTCACCTTCGCACTGCCTCCGTCGGCATGGTGGCGATCGGTGGTCCCCCCCTGTTTTGTCCCTCTGGCTCTGGAAAAGTGAAGAGGAGGATGTGTAGGGTGAGCTGAAGAGCAGGCAGCATTGATGGGAACCCCATGAGGGAGCATGGGGGGTGCAGGCTCCTTTTCCTATTTCCTTTGGATTTGGACCTTGTTGCTCGGGGGGGTGGAGTGGGGTGGTGGTGCTGCTGCTGGGTTCACTCTGGGTCAGGATGAGGAGCATGAGCTGAGCAGCAGGATGGGTTGCTGGTGGTGACACAGGGGATGTGAGGACAGACAGACACACAGCTATCACAGGCTATCACAGCCTGGTTTGTGTCGGAAGGGAACTTAAAGCTCATCCAGTTCCAACCCCTGCTCCCACGGGCACGGACCCCTTCCACTGGAGCAGCTTGCTCCAAGCCCCTGTGTCCAACCTGGCCTTGAGCACTGCCAGGGATGGGGCAGCCAGCTGCTGCTAACAGGTATGAGATGCCTGGGGCACAGGCTGAGGTCTGATTTTCCCTGCTTCAGCAGCCATCCTTGGATGTTCCTAACGCCTGCAGGGAGATCAAGCTTCTCCTTCCCAAAGACGAAGCACTCATCTTCCCCAGGCTCCACTGCTTGAGGAGTGAAGTGGGAGATGATCTCCTTTGAAAACCTGCCCTCGTATATTGAGCTGAATAATGAGCCCCACGTTCCAGGGAAAGGGAGAGCAAAGGGAGCCCCTGGGCCCTGCTGCTGCTGTCTCCCCTTCCACCCTCAAGATTGGGAAGGGGGAGAAGTGAAGGGAAAACCTCCCTCCCAAAGAGCATCCTAATTGTCATTGCCCCCGCGGCTCCGCGCCAGACAGTCGATAGCACCCAGCAGGCACACGCAGGGCGGCTGCTGCTCCTCCGAGTCCCCGGTAATGCAATGCTCTTCCCCGGGATCAAGGTATTAAGGTTTAGGTTATTTGTATTGATTTTATGTGCTGCCATGCTGTGTCAGTCATGCTCATATTTGTGGTTCACAAATTCCTCCTTTAAATGTCACAGCCATTTCATCTCCCTCTGCCATCAATACTTCCAGCCATGGGGGCTGTTTATTAACCCCCGGTGCCGACTCCTCGCATCGTACTTCTCCTTCCAGACCCCTTTTTATTAGCAGAAAGAGAAGGAGAAAACAGAGTTACTTCCCCACGGAGGGAGGAGCCCTCCCGGACGCGCCTTTCCCTGCTGCTGCCGGGCGGCTTTGGACCAGTTTTGGGCCCTCTAGTGGTTAATGGCGTTTTGGGGATGGAATTCCCGCATTTCCCCGGGCGCGGCTCCGGCTTCCTCCTGGCAAAGCCGGGAGGGGTTTGGATAACGCGGCTGCTGAGCAAGCGAGTGGAAAGAAAACGGCGGAGACGGCTTCATCAGGAGCCCGCCCTGCCCAGGGATTCCCCTGCAAAAGAGGGAGCGGGTTTGGCACAACACCGCTCCGGGAAGCCCCACGGATACCTCCAAAGACACAGGGATAACATCTGTATTAGCCGGGTCCTATTTTCCTTGCGATCCTTTAACAAACAGGCAGCGGAAATAAAAGCAGCAAACATGTTTTCCCCTCTTCCTCTGCGAGCGCTTGCTTAAGCTTTTATTATATTTGGCCATGGGACGTTTGGTAAACTTACTGATGATATCAGAGAATGATTTTACAAACAGTAAAAGTTACACTATTGACACCTCCAAATTCGGGAGTATTTACATTGTGTTAGGTGCACACTTGCTCAGTGAGATTAACAAACATTACTCAAAAGGCTATAGCCAAATCCACCGTGGTTGTTTATAAAACCTTTACAACTCATCAGCTTCTACTAACACACTGGCACTGTTCAATTACCATCACTTTTAGAGAGCCTTAGCAAAACACCCAGTGCCCATGTAAATAGACAAATCTGAAAACTAGCTGGTCTGTTGGCTTACATACTGTAGGTAATGTTTTCTTTTGCTCAAATTTGTTCTAGAAACTAATCACGCTCTGATAAAGCCATCTGCAAATATGAGAAAGATTGACATCCACATGTCAAAGTTTACACAGCCTGACCAAGTGTACATATAGTGCGGGCGAAGCGAGGGCCCCGCTGCGACGAGGCCATGCCGATGGGGATGCTGCTGCGGGGACCGAGCCCTCAGCCCGGGCACCACTTGCTGCAGCCCAAAACGTGGTGGTTTCCTCGGGAGGGGGTTTCAAAGTGAATTATCCCAGGGCAAACAGCGGTGCTTGGCTGAGCCCAGTTGGGACGGAGATGCTCTGCTGCATCCCGGGTGGCAGGGACCCAGCCCCGCAATGTTCCCACACTGGAATGCTTCAGCATCTGCCAGAAATGATCTTCCACATCCCCATGAGAGCAATGTTGCTACATCCCACTTCTCCAGGAGGGAAATAAAGCTTTGTTCTCCCAAGGTTTTTCCTCTGGGTGCATGGAGCTGGTCCATTGGTGAGTAAAGGGGCATCAGTAGGATGCTGAGCTGGCAACGCCACAGCAGGGCTGGGGTGAGTGATTGTGCCCGTGCCATCAGCTGCCCTGTGGTGCTTTCCGCATGGCAACAGCCAACAAAAGAGTTGGAAAAGGCTCGGAGGTGAAGCTCAGACACGAGGCTTGCCTCCCCCACTGAGGAGCAATCATTTGACTTGGTCCAAAGTACAGATTTCCATTTGGCTTCTGGTTGCTAAACGCGGCTTTTGTTGACTCCTAAACAAGGCCAATGCTCCAGATTTGGAGCCGACCCCAGCGCCTGGCACCCGGGCCCTGAAAACCCGAATACAGAAGGAGAAAATAAATCACTAACGTTTCACTTAATCGTATTGCTAAAGAAAGGATTTAATGGACTTCTCGTCCTTCTTTTAACCAAATAGAATACCCTGCCTGCACGGGGCTGAGCCTGGACACTTGCCTTGCCGGCACAGTGAGGGAGCCAACTTGGAGCGTGTGCTGAGGGAACAGGATAAAACCTCAGGCTGGATGCCCTGGCCTCAGATCCTCACTTTTCAGGCCCTGTGGACCTGGGGCAGGACCCCAAACCTAAAGGTTGGGGACCACAGTCACAGGCTTGAGAACCACCACAGTGTACATCCCACTCTGCTGATGCTCCTCAAGGACCTGTTCTGCCCTCAGGAGATGGGGTTTGTTGTTGCTTGTCTTGCTGCTGTTGGCATTGTTTGCATGTTGTTATGGAGCCAGTCTGGGATGGAGAAATGAGGAGGTTCTGGAGCTGAGAGGCAAAGCTCCATGTCCAGCACAGTGATGCTCCATGCAGAGCTTTTCTCCTGCATTCCCACAGCAGAGAGGGCACAGGCAGCATCACTCTTAGGGTCCCCTTGGTGCTGAGCTGGGATGTTGGAGCCCTGGATGCTCCTGTGGTGCTGCTGGATTTTTCCATCAGTCCTGGTTTTGCCTCCATATTTCCAAGCTCTTTTCTCAGCTTCTCAGGCAGATAGGAAGACAGATCTTAGAGCAAAATGCACACCTTGCCCTCTCCCCCTGCTCCCGCTGCAGCTGAAGGATGCCTGGAGCTGGCCTTGCTGTATTGCTGCTGTCCATGGGCAACCCTCCATAGGAAAGGGGCAGCTATGCCATCCCTCCTTTCCTCATATCCCTGTGGAAAGCCAGGATGCATTGCCCTGGGTCTGTTAACGCTGATGGGGCCAAATAAACCCCCACTGCTCTGCAACAGGAGGCTGCTGCAAGGGGGACCTTGTCCAAGGGAAAAAGTCAGCCTGCAGAAGGACCTTTAGTGGAGTAAATAAAGGGATAAATCCAGGCTGGTGTTTAGCAGGGGCTGGAGCTGCAGGTCCATACGTGCTAGCATTAGGTGTTTTCAGGCGACTTGTTTGAAAGCACATCAGCATCAATCATTGTCTGCTGCTACTTGAAAACCAAGGCTGATAGACTAGCGGGGAGCAAAGCTTTCTGCCTGCCTCCACAGCATGCTGCAATTCAATTAGTCATGGTCAGAGGGTGGCATTATTATTCATACATTACTGATTGTTCCCAAAGTAAACAGCGCGAGGATGGGGTCTGTGATCCTCTGCGTGCCCTTAGCCAGGACACAAAGGGAAATGCGATGCAGACCCTGGGGTGGGACGTTGTTTGCAAACTTCACAGGCAGATCGTGCTGGTTTCCATCCTCCTCGCAGATAAGTGTCGGTGTGTGCATACAAAAAAGCCCTGTGATATTGCACCCCAGCCGATGCCGCGATGGTTTCTTTGAGCGCTGATAACTTTTCCTTTTCCTTGACTACAAACCCACCCCACATGCTAATTTTAGATAGGATGGATAGCTGAAACTATGCAAATACAAACCCTGTCACCACAGAATATAATAATGATCGACAGCTCCAGCAATTAGCAGTGAACAACCGTGCGATGCAACACAGCACTATCATTTGCATGCTCACAAAATAGCCACCCGAAGCTGTAATGGCCTTTGCAGCCATCTGGTTATCGGCACTGCGGTGGTGGAAGCCAAAACAGGCACAAGACAAACACTGACCAAAGTGCTGGCGACCAACTTCTGTCTCAGCTAACTCCCCATCAGCATCCCAAGATCCCCTTCCCAGCACAACCAGAAGGATGTGGGCTCCTGATGGGATCACTAATTGCTTTACACCTTTCTGTCTGGCCCCTCCTTGCTCCCCTGCTCAGTTTACCACCTCTGCTAATGGTGCGAATTACCACCCAGGCTGATCTCCTCAGCGGTTTAATAGGAGAATGCAAAGGGAAGGAGCTCGCTCCAAAGCAGAGATGAGCTTACAAGAGGTCATAGCGCCAGTGATGGTAAAGCTCCTGCCCACCCAGGTCACCCCTCACTTTCCTGGTGATGCTGCAGAGCTGAATAGATAGAAAGAGATGGAGCTGTGATGGGCAGATGTGGAATAATCAGCTGCTTTTAGAAAGGCTTGGTGTCAGGTAGAGGTTTAGAAGTATGTTAGTGCCATGGTCCAGCCCAGCACATGGTTATGTGCTAGTCTCACGTGTGTGATAAAGTGGTGTAGGGCATGAGGACCCTCCAAATGAAACCCTGATGCAGTGAACAAAATGAAAATGCAGTCACAATTAAAGTCAGCATCACCAGTGCAGGTACTTGTACATGATATAGATGATATAGACATTGAAAAATCTTTATTTCAGACTTTCAAGCTTAGCTTGATCAAAGGCTAAATGGATCTCCAGCTTTGAAATTCCAGCACTAAAAAATACAGTGGTTTTGAGCAACCTGCTCTAGTTAGTGGAAGGTGCCCCTGCCTGTGGCAGGGATTGAACTGGATGAGCTTTTGCGTCCCTTCCAAACCATTCCATGAGTCTATGATTTTCATGCTGGGTGAATGCAGAAGGGTTTTATACATTCTGATGTATTAAACTCACAAGCTACTCCTTAATCTTGATGCTTTAAAAGCATGAATGGAACATTCTGCCCAATTTGCCTTTTCTTTTGGGGCAGGGGGCTTGAGATGCAGGTGGTATTTCTTCCTTCCATCCAAAAACCTAAAGATAAATTGTATGAATGTATAGACAATTAGCCCTCTTCCTTAACCAGCCCCTGGCTCCTCCTGGCAAACCCCTCCTCCAGCTGCAATGTATTTGCACTAGACTTGAAGGAGCTTGATCTACGTGAGAACCCCATCACCTCAGTGTTAGTACAGGGTCTGATGGGCCACCCTCCAAATCAGTGTGTTTGCTCCTTTTCCTTGGGGAAGCAGCTGCCTACAATAAAAGCGTGCTCTTTTACTACTGCTGCCCCATGGGCTTGATGAAATTCAGGTGTGAGGGAGGAAGATTGCTTTGGGTAGGGTGAGGATGGAGACAAGCCTCCTACTGCAGTGTCCAAGGAGTGTAGATTGAGTGAAGTGGTGGCTGGCGGTAAACAGAGAATCATGGGATGGTTTGGATTGGAAAGGACCTTAAAACTCATCCAGTTCCAGCCCTCTGCCATGGGCAGGGATGCCTTCCACTAGAGCAGGTTGCTTGACATCTTCCAGACTCAATAGTAGAATTGCTGATGGGGCTGCATCACTTTTAGGAGGACAGGCAGCAAGGTTGCTTACAAACGAATCCCACCCAGAGGAAAACAACCACCTGATACACCAACAAACTCCAATTCCCCCTTTTTATCTTCCTAAAGACAAGGCCATCTTCACCATCTCATTGATATTCTCCCCCTGCCCTACTCCCCTTCCAAAGGACCAACCCAAACGTAGCGAGGGAGCAGCCGCAAACCTCCCCTCAGGACAGATGCAATGCCTGGTGTCAGTCAGGGCCGTTATTTTGCATAGCAGCACTGTTCTGGCCCCTTGACAGCTTGATTTAAGGCCGCCCTTGCTTGTCGTGTTGACATGACAACTGTGGGATATGTCGTAAATATCCCAGGAGTGGACAGGAATTGTGGGGCTGGATTGTACGGGTGGTATTGTAGGGCATGCGGCTGAGCCCTCAGCACGTCCCGGCGGCCGAGCAGGGTTTGCCATGGGTTTGTTTGGAAAAGAAAGAAATGAGAAAGAAAGGGAAGACAAAACCTTAAGAAACCCACTTTATTTCTGGTTGATTTTGTATCTGCCGTGGCTCCTGGATCACTCATGGACGTCAAGGACCCAGCTGGTGAAGGCCGTCAATCAACCAAGGGTTTTCTTAGAGCCTCACAGATATCTATTCCCCCTCCCCAAGGCTGAGCTGCTGCAGAAGTGAAGCCAAGGCTCTTCAAGACTTGAAGTGGAGGCCAGGCTTTTAAATCTGGGCAGGCAGGATGGTGAGAAGCAGCACTGTCAGGGTGAAGTCTTGACCTAAAGCCCATCAAAGCCAAGCCAGGGTCTTACTGAGCACTGTGCTGGCTGCAAGAGCCTTAGGAGCCAGGTTCTGGGGCATGCTGGACCACATGGCATCCCCCAGCAATCCCAGGTCCCATTCACAGGCTGAGAGAGAGAAGGCTCCAGGGAGATCTTATAACAGTCTTCCAGGGCCTAAAGGGGCTGCAGGGAACCTGGAGAGAAAGGGGCTTGGGACAAGGGCCTGTAGGGGCAGGCCAAGGGCAATGGCTTGAACCTGCCCGAACAGGGCAGCCTGAGCTGAGCTCTGAGGCAGAAGCTGTTCTCTGGGAGGGTGCTGAGGCGCTGGCCCAGGGTGATAGCCCAGAGAAGCTGTGGCTGCCCCATCCCTGGCAGTGCTCAAGGCCAGGTTGGACACAGGGGCTTGGAGCAAGCTGCTCCAGTGGAAGGGGTCCGTGCCTGTGGGAGCAGGGCTTGGAGCTGGAGGAGCTTGAAGGTCCCTTCCAACACAAACCAGCTGGGATTCTGGGATTCTATGACACTATTTGGCCTGTTCTTGGCCTTGGTGACCATGCAGCATTGCAGAGCAGCTTCCACCACAGCCACTACAGCCAGCACACTGCGGCAGCCACATCCCATAGCAGACCAAGAGCAGAAGGTGGGGATGAGGAGATCCCTGAGACACTAGAACCTAGTGCTCTGCCCAGCTACATGGCATCCAATCAGCCCATTTGCACCTGGAAACCATGGCTATCAGTAAAACCATGCAATCGGTAGAAAATACGGTTTTCCAGCTTGTTTGAGCAGTGAGTTACAGCAGAACAATGCAATTGCTGAAGTCCAGGAAATGATGACACCATTCCGAGATAAAGCGGAGCAATCCATGCTTGGAGAACTACCTCAGCCCTCACCTTCAAACCCGCACGTTCAGACTGTACCAGTTACCAGCCCGTTTATCAAGGCAGCGCCCACCGAGGGGGCCATTTCCATTCTCCGATTTCCTCCGAGGTTTGGAGTTTATAAAGCAGCACACACGCATATTGAGTTTTGTTTCAAATTGAAATGAGACATTATTGAAACAAAGAAAAAGTTTCCTCTCCTCTCCCCCCTTTCTTTTTCGGCTATTATACGCAGCAAGACAAATGATGGGGAAAAGCTCCTTCCCACTTTCCCCTTTTCTTTTTTCCCTTTTGTAATTTTGAAGAAAGACCCCAACTTGAAAGGAAGATGAGCCCGAGCAGCAAGGGAACAAAACCCATCAGCAGCTCCAGCGCTGGGATTTGAAAACCTTTAAATGCACCAGGGTTACAAGGGAACAATCTCTGTCATTTCCAAAGTTCCCTGAGTTGGAGGCGCTGTGGAAAGGAGAAGTAAAAGGAAGAAAAGGGGGGAGATAAAGACAATTCCTAGATATGAAGCATCAAACGCAAAAGGTCAGCTTAGAGCTCACATTCATGTTTAGAAGTCATTCAGAGGAAGGCGTGCGCTGCCTTCGGCGCTGCGGTTGCTCCCTGGGCAATGAGCCGATGCTGAGCCCCTCACTGGACACAGGGACCCTGCATCCCCCAGCCCCTCAGCCCAGTTATGCCTGGTCTTGACCCAAAACTGAGGCTGACAACTGCATAACCTTGATCCAGTCTGAGATGGGCATGAATTAACCAGGGGCTTTATTTCTACCCCTACATCCTCTGTCAATAGCCCCAAAGAGCTTGAAGTCCTCAAACCACACAGGGACTTAAAGTCCCCCTGCAGCATGGGACATGGGGGCACCATGAGCATCACACCTGAGGTCCTCGCCAGCCTGCCCCAGCCCCAGGGAGGTGCTCCATCGTGAGGCTGAGCACATAGGGCTCCCTCCCGAGTACTCCTCAAGCCTTCAGAAAGGGCCTCTTGAGTACAAGCAGTTTGTAAATACTTAATAACTCTCAGGGAGCTTTCCCACAGATCCTCCTCTTGTGGTGCTGGCTTAGTCCAGGCTCCTCTGGAGTTCCTGCTGCAGTGGTAGGTGGGTGCTCTTGAAGCAGCCCCCGATGCTGTGTGTGCCATGAGCTCCCGTTCCGGTTCCTTGATGTAGAGCAGGCTGGTGCCTGAAAACTTCACTGCGGGAAGGTGTTGGCATGGGTGGGTTTGAGCCTCACCACCTGGTGACTGGAATGACATGAGGTCATTTCATAAATCCCAGCTGAAAATGCTTGTTACTGAGCACACTGTAAATGTGATGGGGAAAGGCGCCTGATGCTAAAGCATCATCCCTGCCCAGGGCTGGGTGACGGAACATGGAACCACCAAAGGCATGAGAAACCCCACAAAGGACCTTTGTATTGGCTGGGGCATGTCCCACTGCCTCATGTGGGAGCAGCTCAGCAGTTCTTGGAGGCATAAATCATAAATGCAAGCCTAGTCCTTCCTTCCTCGCTTCCTCCCCTTCCTGGCTGCTGGAGGAATGTCTTGATTAGTTTTGTTTGCCTGTTTGCTTGGGCTTGTTTGTTTGTTGATGGGTGCTGTGTATTTGTAGGTGTGCGCTGGCTTTATTGACCGAACGCGAGCTTGAGGCATAAGTGAGGTTACAGGCAGGCATCGAGGAGGAGAAGCAAGCTGGTTGGATTGATAGACATGGCATTTACATTCTCTGCTCAATCTGCATCAGTGAGGAGGGTCACTGCGATATTAGTTCTGACTGAGATGTACTTTGCAGAGCTCCGAGGAAGCTGCTAGCAGAGGGAAACCCTTCAGCCTCCCACAGAACCTGGCCAGAAGCACCACCAGATTGATCTGACAAGTCTCATCCCATGGGCTGGTGGGAGGAAAAGGGGATGGTGTGGGCTCGCAGCCCAGGAAACCAACTGTATCCTAGGCTGCATCAAAAGGAGCATGACCAGCAGGTCGAAGGAGGGGATCCTGCCCCTCTACGCTGCTCTGGTCAGACCCCACTTGCAGCACTGGGTGCAGTGCTGGGGTCCCCAGCATAAGAAGGACCTGGAGCTGTTGGAGCAGGTGCAGAGGAGGCCACGAGGATGCTCAGGGGCTGCAGCACCTCCTGTATGGAGCCAGGCTCAGAACATTGGGGCTGCTCAGCCTGGAGAAGAGAAGCTGCATGGAGACCTCAGAGCAGCTTCAGTGTCTGAAGGGAGGCTATAGGGATGCTGGAGAGGGGCTCTTCATCAGGGACTGTGGTGACAGGTCAAGGGGTGATGGGTTCAATCTGGAACAGGGGAGTTCAGATTAGATATAAGGCAGAAGCTGTTCTCCCCTGTGAGGGTGCTGAGGCGCTGGCCCAGGGTGATGGCCCAGAGAAGCTGTGGCTGCCCCATCCCTGGCAGTGCTCAAGGCCAGGTTGGACACAGGGGCTTGGAGCAAGCTGCTCCAGTGGAAGGGGTCCGTGCCCGTGGGAGCAGGGGTTGGAGCTGGAGGAGCTTGAAGGTCCCTTCAACACAAACCAGACCGGGGTTCTAGGGTGGGCTTGCAGGAGAACCTCTGCAACTGTTGGGCTGCCCAAAGCAATCTTGGCTATTGCCATTGGCATTGCCATTGCTGCAAGGGTGCCAGCATTGCTGGGGTGGCTCAGTGGCCACAATCCCTCTGTGTCAGGGTCAAGTGCTGTGCTGGGAAGCTCGGCTTTGCCTCCCTGCCATGGCAATGGGGGCTCCAAGCCAGGCTCCAAGAGCACTTATCAAGTTTCAAGGCTCAGAAGGTAAATAAAAGGCACAATTTGAACATTTCATACTCACCAAACCAGTCTGGGGCTTCTTCTCTTTGAGGTTTGACTCGAGGTTTTTTAATCACTTGATGCAGGGAAAGGAATATGAGTGAAATGGGGAAAGATGCCTTTGACACCATGTCAAAGGTGGGACAGCTAGGAAGGGTATGCTTCCCAGTCCCAGCTTTTCCAGGGCAAACATCTCCTTTCTTCCTCTGCCCATTTTGTATGTAAACCCAAGATATTTATGCTCAGTTTGTGATTTGACTACTTCCACTGTCAGCTGTTTTGCCAAGAGAAGTGGTAAATGTCCCATCCTAGCAGTGTGCAAGGCCAGGTTGGACAGAGCCTTGGGTAACCTGGCTTAGTGTGAGATGTCCCTGCCCTTGGCAGGGGGTTGGAACTGGATGATCTTAAGGTCCTTTCCAACCTGAACTATTCCATGATTCAATGCTCTTAACCTGAGATTGCCAGCAGGCATCTGACTCACAAACAGCCCAGGAAAATCAGCTCCAAGCTGATGCCCAGCACTGAAAATCAACCCAAAATCATGTTGGGAGGCTGGAAGATGAAAGAAGTCACTGCGAATTCATCCCACTGGTGCTGGCTCCTTCCTGACGGACACGAGCTCAGCGCCTGAGGCACTGATATAAAATAAATACCCTCTGAGGACAAGTTTGCTGCTGTAAAGGTGCATGGGCTTGCGTGGGGCTGACAGCAACATCTGCAGCTGCCCCCAGACACACAGACAGACCCACAGACACACAGTCTGATGTGAATTATTTAACACAAAGTGCCGTGACCTCTATTAACAAAGGGAGATGCTTCCAGACCTGCGGGCAGCACCATGGGAAGCAGCTGGATCCAAATCAATCTAATTGAAGACGGGCCTGAATTTATTATAGGAGCCGGTGGCAAGCATCCTGTTGAGGATGCTGAGGGAGGGATGAAGGTGCCGGTACAGTATATTCCTTTCAGCTCAGCTGGAAAGATCGCAGCCATGAATAGTGCTTAAGGAAAAGCTCCGCAGCTGAGTGAATCCAGGCATGGAAAAAAGGGGATTTCTTCTTGCTGGGGGTGCTTTGGAAAAATAAAATTATCTTGAAATTTCCTGATCATTTTCTTGTCTCTTTTTTCTTTCCCCTTCCCCTTCCTCTGCAATCAAAAGAAAGAACTGAAAGAAACGTGCACTTCAAGGCTTTAAATCTGAAACTTCCTAATCCCCTGAAGTCCACACTAGACTTCTTGCCTCCATGGAAACCCCAAAGCATTCATCCAAGTGATTGGCCTCCAATGAATTTTAGATAAGACAGAATGGAACGGAATTGATGTGATTTTAATGCAGAAGAAAGCGGTGGAAGGGAGGTCCACTTGGTTCATATTTGAATAAAGCAAACATGACAGACAAAAGGCTGACAGCTGTAAATGACATTGTCAGTACAAAAATTATCAGCCAGTTTACAATCTGTTTGCTTATGTTGAACAAACAGAATGTGTGTGGCATCCCTTGGCTTCATGAATGGCAGAAATACTTGCAGGCTCCGGAGAGAGGCAGATATCTGTTCCCTCCCAGCCCTCCCACTAGAAGAGATCCATTTGACAGCCGCACTGAAAAGGAAAATTCTCTTTATTTTCCCCTTCTCCTGCCTTTTTCTTTTTACTTTTCCTCCCTATTTTTTTTTAACCCTTCTCTTTATCCCTTTCTCCTCGTTCTTTGCCTCCCTTGTGGGGTGTTTTTTGGTGCTTGTTTTGTTTGCAGGAGGGGAGGGCTGCAGCTCAGCTCAGTCTGCACCGGTGCGGCTGCGATGCTGGATGGAGCCGTCCGGCAGCTCCGGCATTCCAGGCACCAAACCTGCCGTTACCTAGCGAGAGCTGGGGCCGAACGTGCCTCCTGGTTTCTTTTCTTCCTTTCTTTCTTTATTTCTTTCTTTCTCTTCCTGCCCGGCAGATCCCAGGAGCGCCTTTTGGGAGCAACGCTCCTGCGGCATTGTCCAGGCTGATGCTGCAGCCCCGGCTTCAAACCCCTTTTCCTCTTTCATTCCTTACAGCAGCCAAAATGTTCACTGTGACTGACAAATCCCAACCTTTTTCCTTTGGGTGCTGGCTTGATGAAACAATGACCCTTCTCCTGCTGTCAGAGGCACATGTGAAATGAGTTGTGGGGTCTCAGCTTAGCACTGCGGGGCATTCAGGGCCCAGAAAACATCCCTCAGTTCATAGCCCCCCTGTTTGGATGGGGCTTGGAGCAAGCTGCTCTAGTGGAAGGTGGCCCTGCCCATGGCAGGAGGTTGGAACTGGGTGAGCTTTCAGGTCCTTTCTGACACAAACCATTCCATGAGTATTTATGTGCTATTTAGCTGTTAAATATCTTCCTTGTTTTATTATTTCCTGGAGGATTTCTAGTGTCACCCTGAGTCCTTGGTTGTGTTTTCCCATGTATTATTTTACAGTCAGACTCTGCAGAAGTTGCTGCTCAAGGGCCTTACTTTTCTCCAGCCCATCCCCGTGGCATCAGGCTGCGTTGGCACCAGGCACCTTCTGGTCCCTGGAAACGAACTGCCAGCAGCATAATGCAGTCCTTCATCAAGAAGCAGCCTGACCTCAAAGCCCACCTTTCGGGCTTCCCATCACCCTGCCAGGTTTCATCCCCCCCCTTGACCTGAGCCTTACAGATAGAAGGAAAACCCGAGGGTGCGTTGCAGTGAATCAAGTCCCCTTCTCTTATGTAAATGGAAGGGGGAAGATGAGATAAAACCCACGCCAGAATTTGTTTAGTGGCACTTGGCTTGTTTGATCAGAGGGAAAAAAAGCCATGACAGGTGAGTACGGTCTGTGAAGGGCAGATAAAGGGACTAGAACAACACCGGGAGAATACGGCGATTGCTTCCCGGGCAGCCAAGCATCCAAACCAGGCACTCGGATGAAAAGTTTATCCAATTATGGAAAACCGGATGACGCTCGTTATGTTGTGTTACTCTTTTCATTTTAATCTAAATTGCCGTTCCTTTCTCTCTGATATGGCAATCGGTCATAAAGGGTTGACCACCATTAAAGCTGTTTGATTTGGAACCCTGTAGTGTTTGACTAAGAGGGTAAATGCAAATTTGATGACAGAATAAGGATAAATTTACATATCAGCTTCGGCTCACATGGAGAGAGTAAACATTCTGTTTATCTCAAGTGTCACTTTATGATTTCAGTAGAATATAAAACTGACCTTGGTCCAGACATTGCAAAAGACCTGAATGAAATATATTGTTGTCTAAATACAATTTACTCAAGTAGAAGTTGTCAGCAAACCCGGCGTAACTCAGCAAACAGGGTTAGACAGCAGGGTCGCGGGGACAAAACTGCTCCCATCCACACCGAAATGGGAATCTCTGCAGCTTTGGAGAGGCTGGGAAAAGGAAGGAGCTTCCCCCATCCCTAAATCACAGCTCCTTCTTCCAGGGAAAGCCCAAGGAGTTGCAAACTCCGGCTGCAGCTGGTGTGGGGAGGGTGAATCTGTTTGGAGATCAATGCATTCACATGTTACGTTTGGTGGTTTGGTTTTCCTCGCAGTTGTTATTGACACCTTCTGGCTGTTCTTTCACTTCTCCTGAGTTCACACGCATCCTTTTCTCAACATCCCCTATGAAGAGCTGCCCTTCAGGTCGCACGTGTAATTCAACAGCCCTTCCTTTCCTTTCTGCTCTTTGGAGTTGTGGGCAGGAAATATGAAACTTTAATGGTTAATTAAAATACTTCCAGGCTGTTTAAACTGCACGGAGCATTTCCCGCACCACCTCCCCCCCTTGCTCTGTCAGATCATCCAAAAGGAAAATACATGTAGGAAGGGACGGAGATTTTCTCCTGCTGTCAGCTAAGCGCTGCCTAATAAAGGGTCAAAACGTGGCGTGCGATGCTCAGCGAGTGACTTTGTGGATTTAACAGAGAGATGAGAGGAAACAACTGAACCAGTAAATAGGAAAGTCACTGGAACACAGGAGCGAGAGGAAGCAAACCCCCTTCTCCCAGGTAACTGAATAAAGCGGCTGCTGCAGCGATGCCGTGGGCTCATCCCGAAGCGCAGACCTGGCTGCAAGGCATGGGGCCGCGATGGAATGAGCACAGGGAGGTGATTTTGCTCCATGGGCACAGGGAAAGCTGGAGAGACCCTGGTTTGGGAAGGCAGGGAGAGAGCAGAGGATCCCCGGTGCCCGGGTACCGGCTGCTCTGGACGCAGCAATCCCGGCCCCGGGAGCAGCGTGGGCTCGGCACAGACAAAGGCTCGGAGGGGAACAAAAGGCAGAGGGAGATAAAGGCGACTCGTGCGGGGTCGCTGGTCCTGCTGCGGGGGGGGGGGGGGGTTCCCGGGGGGGTTGGTG
>NDXB01001445.1:53620-74131 GCA_002631895.1 Agapornis roseicollis
GGGGGGGGGGGGGGGGGGGGGGGTCCTGCTGCTCTCCACACCCCAGCCAGAGGGTTTGGCAATGAAAAGGCAAGTGAAATGAGAGAGCATCTTCCTTGGAGGTGGACTCAATGGTCTCTATGGGTGCCTAACAGCTGGAGATATTCTGGAGCACCTCTCCTATGGAGCCAGGCTGAGAGAGCTGGGCTGGTTCAGCCTGGAGAAGAGAAGGCTCCTTAAGGGGAGATCCATCTCGTCAAATGGCTACGGGCAAGGCAGCACTTTAAAGGTTGCATTAAGAATCACAGAATCCCAGCCTGGTTTGTGTTGGAAGGGACCTTAAAGCTCCTCCAGCTCCAACCCCTGCCATGGGCAGGGACCCCTTCCACATGGAGGGGTTCTGGGCTCAAGCACCCACTGAAGCAGGGTCATGGGGAGCTTCTCCTCACCCCAAGTCCTCCTCCTCAGGCTGCTCCATCCATTCCCTCTCAGCCTGTGTTTGTGTTGGAGATTGCCCTGACCCAGGGGCAGGACCTTGCACCCGGTAAGGACCTTGCACCTTCATGAGGTTCACATCTCCACCTCTCCAGCCTGTCCAGGTCCCTCTGCATCCCATTCCTTCCCTCCGGCATGTCCCTGCGCCACACAGCCCAGCGTCCTCAGCAAGCTCGCGGAGGGTGCTTCATCCCACAGCAATNCCCCTGCCATGGGCAGGGACCCCTTCCACATGGAGGGGTTCTGGGCTCAAGCACCCACTGAAGCAGGGTCATGGGGAGCTTCTCCTCACCCCAAGTCCTCCTCCTCAGGCTGCTCCATCCATTCCCTCTCAGCCTGTGTTTGTGTTGGAGATTGCCCTGACCCAGGGGCAGGACCTTGCACCCGGTAAGGACCTTGCACCTTCATGAGGTTCACATCTCCACCTCTCCAGCCTGTCCAGGTCCCTCTGCATCCCATTCCTTCCCTCCGGCATGTCCCTGCGCCACACAGCCCAGCGTCCTCAGCAAGCTCGCGGAGGGTGCTTCATCCCACAGCAATATCTCACTATCAAATGAAGCACTGTTGTAACCTCAGCCTGAGCTGGGCTCTTTCAAGGCTTTGCTCTGGGTCAGAAGACCTTTGGGAGACCCTCAGTTATGGGTGGAATTGAAGGGATTTTTGGATGCCAGGCTTTAAAGCATCTTCTTGTATCTGTTTGCTTTCTCTAAGATGCTAAAGAGATGTGACACGTTTGCAGGCTTAAAGAGAGATGCTAAAAGTCCAAGGAAAACAGTTGTATTTCCAGAGAGAGCAATCCTGATTGGCAACTTCAGCGTGCGCTGGTTGTTAAAGGCTGGTGCAGCAAAGCCCTGGAGTCACTCACTGGAAGCAGGACTTCCATGGAGCTGAGCCTCAGCTGCTTCCTTACAGCAAAGTGTTCGCTCTCTGCATCAGGAATATCTTGTGGAAAAGAAAACATGTCAGCAGAGCAAGGGGGAGTTCCTGACACAAGGAATGGGAGCTGGAAGGTCTTGGCCCCGCTGCAAGAATCTCTCAATCAAAAGCCAGTTTCAAACAGTGAAGGCTGAGGCTGGGAGGGAGGAAATGCAGAGGAGAGCTTGTCAGGCAGGCAGGAGCTGCAGGCACTGGATGGGGAGCTGGGCTGGTGCCAGCAGCTGATCGCTGAACATCTCAAACCGGGGCATCATCCAGGTCCTGAGCAGCGGTGGGGAGCATGAGGAGCAGGGAGAGAGCACATGGAGGGCATTTGGGTGCTGGAGAGGGGCTCTTCATCAGGGACTGTGGTGACAGGTCAAGGGGTGATGGGTTCAGGCTGAAACAGGGGAGGTTCAGGTTGGAGATAAGGCAGAAGCTGTTCCCTGGGAGGGTGCTGAGGCGCTGGCACAGGGTGATGGCCCAGAGAAGCTGTGGCTGCCCCATCCCTGGCAGTGCTCAAGGCCAGGTTGGACACAGGGGCTTGGAGCAAGCTGCTCCAGTGGAAGGGGTCCGTGCCCATGGGAGCAGGGCTTGGAGCTGGAGGAGCTTGAAGGTCCCTTCCAACCCAAATCAGGCTGGGGCTCTGTGAGTGCAGAGGCATCCCATGCTTGCTTGTCTCCCTAAAGCCATGGCACTGAGACCAGTGGGTAACTGGTGATGGGTTTTATCTCAGTAGCAGCTCCTCTGCAGCAAGGGGTACCTTGTGCAATGCCAGGATTGCTCCTGGTCTCCCAGTTTACACATAGCCATGGACCCTGATGGTAGACCCTCAAATGGAGCACATTATCCAGTTGCATATTCCCCCTGGATCCCTCTGTAGTGAATCACAATGGCACTGCCAGAGAATGAAAGGCGTTGTGGTAGCATCACATATGAAACATGAAATAAAATCAGGCTGTGATATAACAACTGTATTATATCAGGCTAATTTTTAATTAGGGCTATTAGAGAGATTGTCCTACAGTCATTGAAGTAAATGGGAACTATCTTAAGCCTTTAACCTCTTTAATCATCCCCACATAGCATGCCAGAGCTTGTCAACAGGAGCCTTTTGTTCCTCCCCAAACATCCAGCAGACAATTGCATGTGAAGGCATCATCTATATTTAATAGACAACCTGTCAAGACCCAAGCAGTGTGTTACCCTCATCCGCATGCCTAGATAAAGGAGAGGGTATCAGGCCTGGTTTTCAAAGGCAAGCATGCTCACAAAGGTGAATTAAAGGCCTTGGAGCTGTATTTACTCAGCACCTCTGGGAATAGGGGCCTGGTGGCCATGATCCAGGTGCTACTGAATTCCTTGGAAGGGCTCCACTGGGCGTCCATGGGCATCGGATCAGGCCCTATGGAGGCAGCAGCGTCTCGAGGGAAACGTGGCCTGAATTAGCACAAATAAAGCAATCTCACACATACACAAACCCAACTGTTTAAAGTGCAGGCAGCCAATGTGGGGCTCAGTGTGTGCTCATGAGTCAGGCAGCGGTGTGGAGGCTGGCGACGGAGCGATGCTGGTAAACCACAAATCCTCTGAATCAATAGTGCTCCGTTTGCTGTACTAATAACGGCGAGTGGTGCCATGAGCAGCGCTCCTGGGAGGCTGCTCCAGCAGGTTGGGGTTGTCTTTGCCCTTTGCATGCCCGCACTCCAACCAGGCGTTAACACACACCTTCAAGGACCAGACCGCCTGCAGCAGCATCGCACCCTCCTCCAGAGCACGCAGCTTGATGGATAGAAGCAATCACAGCATCCCAGACTGGTTTGGGTTGGAAGGGACCTCAAAGCTCCTCCAGCTCCAAGCCCTGCTCCCACGGGCACGGACCCCTTCCACTGGAGCAGCTTGCTCCAAGCCCCTGTGTCCAACCTGGCCTTGAGCACTGCCAGGGATGGGGCAGCCACAGCTTCTCTGGNCACGGGCACGCTTCCACTGGAGCAGCTTGCTCCAAGCCCCTGTGTCCAACCTGGCCTTGAGCACTGCCAGGGATGGGGCAGCCACAGCTTCTCTGGGCCATCACCCTGTGCTGCTGCTTCCCTGCACTGATGCTTCCAGCAGGAGGGTCCCAGGGGCTGTCTCTAGCTCTGGTGTGGAGAGAACAGGGTACTCAGGGTGCATAAGGGTGACAAGGTGTGAATGGGAGGTGGGGGGGATGCTGCTTCTCTTATCCCTTTGAGGTTTTTTGGGCCCTAGGGACACGGGGTATGGGTGAGGACCCACACATCTGCCCTTACCCCTGGGTGAAACTGAAGTGTTTGCTAAGGGGTGGCTCACCAAAAGGAAAATACTTGAAATCACGCAGGTTCCCCACCATGAGACCCAACGAATTCCACAGCTCCTCCAGGATTTCAGCTGATTTCATCGTACCTACATATATTGTGTTTCCTTAAAACCCAAGGTAACTGAGTTGATTTATAAACTAAATTAAGGGGAAGCTCCATGGGGTGCCTGGATTTTCCCTCCTGACCGTCTTCCCTGTAGGAAAAGCTCTTTGAAAGGCAAGAAATCAAAGCCCAGAATTAAACAAATCTCATTTTCCTTGGTTTTTTGATGTATTTGATACGCTTGAGCAGGATCTGACTCCTGTTACCCAGCCCTGCTTTAAACGCGAGCCTCTTTCAAACCCAAGCCCCACGCAGTGAATCGTTTGCCGTATGCTCCCTCCAGTGGGCGAAGGACCTCAAAGCAAAGGCAGCAGAAATGCTCTGCCTTTCTGCTCCGGGACCCTACAACAGAGAACCCCAACCTGGTTTGGGTTGAAGGGACCTCAAAGCTCCTCCAGCCCCAAACCCTGCTCCCACGGGCACAGACCCCTTCCACTGGAGCAGCTTGCTCCAAGCCCCTGTGTCCAACCTGGCCTTGAACACTGCCAGGGATGGGGCTTTGGAACAGGGAACCAAACCTTACCCAGCCACCGGAGCTGGGGCCAGCCTGGGTTTGATCCCCAAGGGCTCACCCTGCTTTTCCATGCTCTATAAATCCTGTTGTTGTAACGGCAGGAGAAGGCTGAGCTTTGCTGGGGCTCATTTAGCACCGGTCAATCTGAGCTCAGGAGGTCTCAGGCCACCCATTTCTTCACTGGTCTCCCCGTCTGGTTTGAAGGTGCCTTTTTAGGCTCCCTGAGCCACCCATCCCCATCAGCACCTTCAAAACCTTGGCCAGGACTTTCGCACAGCTCCCGAATCACCTTGTTCCTCCTGCCTGGGCCATGAGCAACTTCCCAACACCCGCAGCTGCCAAATGGGAACCTTTGGTTAATGAACAATGGGAAAGCCATTGTTTGGCAGGAAGAATGCACACTGTCAGCTCGGCTCCGGGGCTCAGGGGGAACAGGGTAAGAGCACAGTGACCCACAAGCTGCCATCCAGCACCAGCTTTCCTGTTGAAGCAACAAGTGTGCTTGGACCCGTGCTAAAGCACCTCCGGCTTGCTCAGATCTGTAATTTATGGTGCACTCAGGAGCTGAGATCTGGCGTGGAGGGGGTCATGGTGCCTAGGGAGGCAGGAAAGAATATGTGTAATAGAATCCTAGAATGGCTTAGGCTGTATCTAACCCAAAGATAATGTATATATAACCTATATAACATATAACCAGTCCGTGTTGGACCCTGAAGTGGGATGCGCTTCTGAGATACCCTCAGGTACAAGAGTGGATCAGGGAAGGGCACATCACCCTTAGCCATGAGTTTATCCCACCTCCTTCCAAACCCTGATGCCTTTGATCCCTTCAGCATCCCATGGCAGGAGTTTTCCTGATTTCCCATCGATATTGGAAGTGCATTTTGTCCAGTGTGGGTTAGAAAGGCTCCTTTTCCAGGCTGCTCTGCCCAAGTGGCTGGGTGGCTGCAAACAGACGGGTTTAATTGCGGGATCACAGCCTGTGTCATTACTCCTGGCATCCAGGAACAATAGAGCTCCCTCTGCTAAAACAAGCACCTACAGCATGAGCTAAATCAAAGCCCTTTCAAACTGACCAATTCCCCCACCAAGAAAATGCAGTTTTCCTATTAAGCCTGAAAGCAATTATCTGGGATTAGCATCAGATCAAAAGGGATTACTTCCAGTATTGTTTCCAAAACCCTCAGGGCTGGTGGAATTACACACGGCACAAGGTGCCGGCTTGCTGCAGGATGCAGCCATCCAGCACCACACCATGGCCAGGCCTTTGGGTGTCCGTGGATAATGACAGGGGTGATCCATGGGACCTCATCACACTCGGCTCTGATTCCCGTCCCTTTCCCTGTCCCAGGGCTGCACGCAGAGGGCATGGGGATGCTCCGGTACCCACTATGGGTGTGCATCATTCTGGGTCCAAGCACTGCAGTGGTAACTCCGTGCCCTGCAGACCCTAGAGCTACACCAGCCCTTCTATTGAGCAGCTGGGCTCATCATGGTGAGTGCCTCAGTTTCCCCACCTGTGGAAGGGTCAGGGGCTGGGGGAATCACATCAAAAAGCCCTTTGGGAACAGCCACTGAAGCACGATGTATAAAAGCCAAGGGGTTTACCTGCTCTGCCCTGCCTCCAAAGCCTGATTAAGCCACCAGAATGTGAATGAAGGCTTCAGAGAGCAAAGGTGCTTCATGACATCTGCATTTCTCCTTTATCCTACCTGCTGAGTGGTTACTGCACTGCCAAAAGGATGTGAAAAACCAAGATCTGTGAAGATGCTGAAGTGAAACTGGATGCAAGGGTTATTTCAGGTAAGATGCTGAGGGGCAGCGGGACATTAAGGGTGAGGGGTCTGGACCTTTGGGACCCCATAGCCCCATGCAGCAGCTCTGCTTGGTGATGTCTCTCGGGTGTGATGTAGTGGGGTAGGTCCTTTCTGGAGCAGGAGCTATAGATCCTGTTCAGTGGCCAGCATGGTGTAACATTTCATCCTCTTTCCCACCCATGGGAAGCCAGAGGTGAGGCTGGATGAGAGCAGGAGGGCAACCTGTGGATGAGCCCACATCCTTGGGGGAAAGGGTAGTGCAGTGGGGCGATCATTAAACCAGCAGTGCTACAGTGGTGTCTATAGGCACAAGCCACGGTGCAGGGAGGGGAATACTGTTCTATCAAGCAGCTGATAAAGGAGTCAGAGGCTCCCCTGGTGCCTGCATTCGTATGGAGCAGGCTGACGAGGCAGCTCAGCTCTTATTATTTGTCCAATCTTTGTTTTTAGAGCTCGTTCCTCCTGCCCGAGGTGCACGAACTCCCCATGGCCACACAAAGCAAGGCTGCGGCTTCAGGTCTGGGGGGTGCCACGTCTAAAAGCAGTTATTTCAGGAGCTCCCTGTGGATCTGTGCCATTCCGTGGCTGGGAGGCAAGGTCTTTATTAACCTTCTGGAAGTAAACAGACTGGCACCAGTGCTGCAGCCTGGCTCCTGCTGTGTGTGTCAACGGGAGGATGCTGGTGCTGGGAGGATCAGAGGTGGGGACCCGGAGGGTTCTTCATCCCCTCGGCAGCGTGGGGCAGCATCGGCCATGTCCTAATGGCACGAATCTCACTGGGGAAAGAGCGGAGCAGAACAAGGGGGGTTAAACCCATTCCAAGGTCTGCAGCATCCCAGGAGTCCCAGCAGGGAAGGGCACATCCGCTCTGTGATGCTCTGGGAGATGGGGAAGGGTTTTGCCTGTGACCTCCTGCTTTTTGCCTTCCTTTTACTCAGCAGAGCTGAACTTTCTCCATTTTAAAATGTGTTTCTGCAGCAGAAAAGCTTTCTATATATAAATTTATGTATTATATATAGATATATGTACTTCTATATATACATATATATATGTATATATATATTACCCTTTGAGGCTCACTGAAGAGGGAATAGGAGGCTCAGTGCACACTGGGCTGTTAAAATCAAAGCAGGTAGACCTCATATCTGTTTATAGATTTATCCCAACCAACCCTCCTGATCTGGGTTGAAGGGCAGGGATGCTGTGTTTTCTCCTCCTATTCCACCCTCATTCCAGTTCCTGTCACAGCACAGTCAGTGATACCTAATTCTGCTCTTGCTGCAAAGGAACGATGCTTCTTTGCCAGCAGCGTAATGAAATCCAGTCTAATTTTTACTATAGAAAAAGCAATTTTCATAAATGGTGTTCCACTAATGGCTCCTGATCACATATAAGCCCCACAGCAAATTACTCTTAATCCAGTTTGTCTGTGGTATGTTACCTGAGGGAAATAATATCAATCCGCTCTCTTTGCTGGCAAACTGTTTGCCAGGACTTCTCCAATATATATTAATCCCATCATTTATCTTTGTCAACTGAGGACACAAATAATTTGGGGAGAGCAAACGGAGGCAGGAGCTCGGTGTTATTAACTGGGGGAAAGCAGGTGTTCGCAAAGCCAGGCTTATCTTTATTGCAAGAACTTGAGTCATTCTCCTGCATCATGCATAGTAAACAGGAGTTTAGGGGGAGGCTGGTGTTTTAGAGGGAACTGAAATTTCCTCACTCCTGGAATGATGAACACAACCAAATACTTCAGGCAGCCCTTTTATTTGCTGGGAAATCTGTTTGGGATAAAGGAATGAGATGTAGCCTCTGCTGCTGGTGCGCTCAGCGGGTGTCGTGCTTTGGAAGAGGTGCTTGGTCCGTGGGGTGCTTTTTGATGTTGTAGGGTGATGCATTTGGATGTCCCATGTGCTGGGAATCCTCCTGGGAAAGGGTCCAGGGAATGGACTGTTCCAAATCTGCCCTTTCCCTGTCCTCCCACAGCTCCTGGTGCTGCCTGGGGGCAAAGCCCGTTCCTGGTGCTTTGGTGGCAGTGCTGGGTGTCACCTTGTTCACAGCTCCCTGCAGACACTCTCAGGCCCCTCTCCTCCTTCAGCATCTTCTTGTGTCCACAGAATCCCAGAACCCCAGCCTGGTTTGGGTTGGAAGGGACCTGAAAGCTCCTCTAGCTCCAACCCCTGCCATGGCCAGGGACCCCTTCCACTGGAGCAGCTTGCTCCAAGCCCCTGTGTCCAACCTGGATGCGATTAAAGCATCGCATCGTTTCTTACTCCCCATCCCCTCCCCTTTGGGAGCTTTGTCTCACTTTCTCCTATCAGCGCTGTTTTCCCTGGCACAGCATCTCTGGCGGATCATTCTCAGTGACTTTGGAGATCCCTTGCTTGGGTTTCACGGTCCTGGGGAGGAGGCAGCCCTGCCATCAGCAGCACTCCTCTAATTGGGGCTGCTGACCCACTCTGCACCACAGAAAGAGCTATTTTTTTTTCATCTGGCTTAAATGGGGCTTTAAATAGAGCTTCATAATGAGCCTCATTACAGCAGGTCCCGCCATATAGCGGGGGTTAAATTACCCATGGCAGGTATTCCCCCGGCCACAGCCCGGGCAGGACAGCCCAGGCATCACCCCTCGCCCCATAAAGCACAGGCGAGGAATGAGCTTTCCCACAGGGCTGTCACCGGCGGTGTAGGGTGCTGTCAGGGCATGGGAGTTATGGGGTGCTGGGTGGCAGTGGGTCACACACCCCTCATTTACTGATGGGACATTGCCCCCACCCTGAATGAGAGAATTTAACCCCCCCCCTCTCACCACTCGTGGGGTATAAAGACTGCTTTATTAAACAGCAGCATCCATCATTCACCAGCAGGTTGAAGGAGGGGATCCTGCCCCTCTGCTCTGCTCTGGTCAGACCCCACTTGCAGCACTGGGTGCAGTGCTGGGGTCCCCAGCATAAGAAGGACATGGAGCTATTGGAGCAAGTGCAGAGGAGGCCATGAGGATGCTCAGGGGCTGCAGCACCTCCTGTATGGAGCCAGGCTCAGAACGTTGGGGCTGCTCAGCCTGGAGAAGAGAACCTGCATGGAGACCTCAGAGCAACTTCAGTGTCTGAAGGGGGCTATAGGGATGCTGGGGAGGGGCTCTTCATCAGGGCCTGTAGTGATAGGACAAGGGGTGATGGGTTCAGACTGAAACAGGGGAGGTTCAGGTTGGAGATAAGAAGAAAGTTCTCCCCTGTGAGGGTGCTGAGGCACTGGCCCAGGGTGATGGCCCAGAGGAGCTGTGGCTGCCCCATCCCTGGCAGTGCTCAAGGCCAGGTTGGACACAGGGGCTTGGAGCAAGCTGCTCCAGTGGAAGGGGTCCGTGCCCGTGGGAGCAGGGCTTGGAGCTGGATGATCTTAAGGTCCCTTTAACCCAAACCCGTCTGAGATTCTATGATCACTCTGATTATTAACTGGGAGGGTGATGGAGCCAAGCACGCAGGCAGCGGGGACACGTCTCTGCATTGCCATCAGCCTGGGGACACCGTGCACCTCAGCCAAGCCAAAAGGCCATGAGAAAATCCCAGAGCTCCCCCCTCTGACGTTTCTCTTTTTGGCCTCTCCAGGTTACGTTCATCCGGCCCCTTGTAAAAGCAATTGGAATGTGAAACCCAAACGAGCGCTTTCATACCTCACTGGCTGTTCTGTGCAGCTGGAGATGCTCAGCGCCACATTCCCAGGCTCTTAAAAAAGCAAAGGAAGGGGAGATTTCTGCATGGAACTCTGCCAAACCTTTATTATCATTGTTTTCTGCCAGAAGATGCTTTCCGCAGCTGCCTGCTCCATGCCCTGGGAGTCCATGAGTTCAGATCATGGCTGCGGGCAGACATGCCCAGCCTGGGTTCCTCTGTGTGCCTGGGATAAGGAGTTTTGGTGTCCCTAAGCTGCACGTCAGTGTTGGCAGCCCTCGCAGTGACTGGGTGGCTCTGGGTGCTGGTACGAAGGGCATCACCCCATGGATTGCGGGCTCGAACTGAGCATCCTTGTATGCCCAGGGCAAGGTCTCAAGGGAGACCAGGAGAGCACCAGGGCCAGGCTCAGCTTCCCCAGCTCACTCTTGAGCCCAGACTTGGTGGGATTTAAGCGGGACCAAGCAGGAGGACACGGATGAACCCGTGCTGTGGCTGCAGCTCCATGGACCGGGCTCTGTGCCTCAGTGGCTTTGAGATCGTGGGGAGGATTCAGGTGATGCTGGGCACTCAGCATCCAGGACACGCATCTCATCCGATGTGCGTGCAGAGCGCTATAAATGCTGGTCCTTCGTCTTCAGAGTCACTAGGTGGCAACCTAAGGCATCCTTTGTGTTGAGAGAAGGCTTGTGGAAGACGGGGATGCCTCTGCTCTGCCTCCGACCTGCTCCCCCCCCTTCCCTCTGTTTTTAAATCCCGAATTACTGACGGACACCATAAAATCATCCTGTCCCCCCCCCCGTTCCTTAGCAGTGGAGGGTGAAGGATGGTTCTGGATCTGCTTTATCCCAACATTGCACCCAACAACGAGGCAAAGGCCAGCAGGTGACCACGCGCTGTGCAAAGGTCAGAAATGATGAGGTTTCTGAGAGGAAAAATGGGATTGAAGGTAGGAAAGGGGGAGAGGAGCCCCAGCTGGACTCACTGGCGAGGGAGCACACACTGGAAATCCCGGGTTTGGGTCACTTTGGGGAAGTCTGTGGCCAGTTTAATAGGAATTGCTGGTTGGGTGCTCATTTCCAGTGTGGTTTTGCCTTTATTCCTTGCCCACATTTTTGGGGTTCTTTTTTCTGGGCCTTTTCATTGAAATGTATGAAAATGTTGATTTTGGGTTTTTTTCCCTTAAAGTGGATGAATTTTTTTCCTAAGAGAGGCTGTTCTGCCCAGGAACACAGAGTTCATCAGGCATTTACAGCCTATAAAATGCAGCCCCAATTAGAGGGAAGGATGTTTCCCCCCCCAGATTTACCATTAGCACTGGCATAACCATCTCTTTTATCTCTCTAAGGAATGTCCTTCTGGCTAAACTTGGACATGGAGATCTCCCAGCTCAAACAGCGACCTTCATCCCCTCCTCTATTGGTGTCCCTGAAGGGGGAGAGTTGCAGCTCCATCACTCAATAACCTTTTCCCTTATCCCATGACCTGTCACTGCTTAATCCATCTGCTCTTATGGTTTTTCCTTTCTCTCATCATTTCATTTGAAGCTTTAAATTTGTCCTGCAGTCACCTTGTGTGAGGAATGCACAAAGAGCTTATCCCTGGTGCTGCAAAAGGCACCTGTCCTGCATCGCCTGGTCCCCCCTTAATTCCCTCCTGGTGCCCTTCTGCTGAGCATTGAATCCTTCTCCCCAACACATGGAGCTTCTTCATAAGGCCCATCAGCCCTTATAGTGTTGAGAAGGGAAACATCTCTCTTTGGCCATGGGAGGCAGGATTTCTGCTCTCAGTCTTGGTACCTGCCAGCAGCGCATCCTTCCTGGGCATCACCCACTGGTGAGAACTGAGCTGCTCCTTCCCTGGGATCCAGGCTGGAAAATGTCCACTGGCTTCACCACCTCTCCATGCTGAGAAAGGAATCCATTAACACCTTCCTCTTGTTTAATTTGGCTCCCAGCAGATCGGTTTTATAGGACTGTCTGCTCTGGGAACAGGGATTTCTCAGACGGTTTATTCTCTCCAGATGTTCTGACTGTCTCTGGTAACCCTGTTCTGCACTGAACGTTAGTGTCCTTCCTCTTCACAGGGTGTGATGAGGTAAGACAGCTTGCTCCTGGGTATGAACGTTAATCACAAATGAAAGGGAGTCGTGATTCAGTGCAAAAACTGGGCACGGAGTTTTACGAGACCACAAACCTCGAACTGTGCTGAAAAGCCCAAATCTCATAGGAAAAAGGCGACCGGCAGCTTGAAAAGGCTTTCAGATGCAACAACCAAAGGTTCATTTGGAATAGTTTTGTTTGGAATTCAACCCCTTGAAGATATAATTGGGATGTTCACAATAATTCAGATTTTAGATGTAAATAGTTTGGGCTGGTTGGTTTCCAACCACCTTGTCATGCCTTCTGTATCTACAGAAGCACAGCCACTGCTGGGTGTCATCAAGGGATGGTTCAGGGCAGTCATCCCATTGGAAAATAACCCTCTTTAAGGAAAAGAACAACTCAATGCTTTTATCCTGGCACTGTCTATCTCTTTCTTTTAATCGGCCCAGGGGAGCTGATGCTCCACACAAGTGACATCAAGTGATTTTCCCCCAGGGCATGTGATGGCAGAGCAAGAACATCACCCAGCATCACTCCAGCTCTCTGCTGGACCATGCTGTCCAAGCCACACAAGCATCATTGTCCCACCAGCTCAATTAAAACCAGTCTCTTGCTCATGCCCCCAGTTCATGCCCCAGTGGCCAGTGCTCCTGGCCAAACCCAAGCCCTGGTGTAGACAAGACGAGGCACAACCAGAGCTGAGTGCTCCAGCCAGAGAAAACAGCCTTTGCTGGAGCATGCAGAGGGAATGGCCGTTTATGGGTTTCAGGCTACAGAAACATGAGCTGCTACTGGGTTTATAGTGGGGAAATAGCCCCAGAAGGCTGCATCTCTCAGAATGGGCATTTGGCTTTGGGACAAAGAGCTCCACACATTGTTACTTTGGCTTTGGTTCCTGCCCTGATACAAAGGGCTGTTTCTTAGCAAGGCCCTTGCTCCAGGATGGCCACCTTAATGTGCTGACTGCTGCCCAGCTTCTCACAGTAGCTGAGAGTGGAGAAGTTTTGGTGTATTATCAGCCAAATGCTTCTTAGGCTCCCTTCCTTGGTTGCTTTATTATGGTTCCCTCCTCTACAAGCTGAGGAGGAGTATAATAGGTAAGACACCCCCATATTCTTTCTGCCTTAACCTTTGGTCATGTCTGGCTGGAGTTTCTGTCTTGTACGCTTCACACGTGGCTTTTGACTTCTTCAATGTAGCCCGGGGTGGGAAAAGACATGAATGACCATGGGCAGGTCTTCATCTACCAGGAGAGAATGGGATCCCCCAGTTCAATGGAGAATCCTGCTCCTGGCTGCTGCTAGGTGGGAGCTCAGCACCCTGCAGGAGCACACTGAGGACCTGCAGATCCACATCATCACCAGCAGCTTCGTCCAGCTCTCAGACACCTGCAGATGTGGATTGAGGTCTCTGCTCCTCTTTGGTGCTCCCTGTTCTGGTTAGACCACAAATGCTTCATGAGAGGCACCATCTCCCCTGCACACACAAGGAGCATCAGCTCTAGCAAACCAAAGCTGGCTCCAAACAGGATCCCTTTGTTGCAAGTGAGTTGAGTTTGCCTGGGCTGGGGTCAGTTTGCTCTTTAACAAGTTGGAGCTTGTTTGCGGTGATGCCGTATGCTTGCTCATTCAGTAGCACCCAATCCTTCTCCTGCATGAATGTTTCTGTTTCCCTTCCCTGTCCAGACCTGACTCCGCACCTCAAAGAGCTATTTATTTAATAGGCTTTTTTCCAGGCAGATCACTGCAAAACATTCCCAAGCAGTTGTGCCAGGTTTTGATCCCCAACCCTGGGCAGAAGCACAGACAGCAGCTGTGGGACAGTATAAATGATGTGCCAAAGTCCAAGCATATTACACAAAGCCCAGGACGTGATGTCCTTAGGCCAACGTGATGCCCAGGTCCCTGGGCTGGACCAGAGCAGGTTTATTGAGCTCCATGGAGCAGCCCTACCATTTACAAGTGAAAACCTAGTGTGTACAAGCTCTATGCTTGGCAGGTTGTCCTCACTTCTTTCCACAGCAACAGTAACAGGGGGTTTTCAGCTGTTGGGATGCAAATAGAAAGGTCTGTCATCTCCTGAAGATGCTATTTGTTATTAAAAGCACATCACAGGGCAGGGTTGCTGAGCAAAGACTTCCCATAAGCCTCTTTAGCTCAGAGTTAAAGTGATTTGTAGCTGGGTTAATAAAGTGCTGGCAAGATGTTAAAACAATTCAGTTTTGCTTTATGTACTTGTATCCGACCTCAAAATATTGGCATGTGTGTGTATTGCATTGATAATTGTCAAATAGTTGTGTTTACAGACCACATAATCCTGGGCCCCCTCTTCTCCTATCTCCCAACATGCTGCTTCCTCTTGGATTTGGACACGGTTGGCTTCAAACGAAGACACAGAATCATGGAATGTTTTGTGTTGAAGGGACCTTAAGGCTCCTCCAGCTCCAACCCCTTGCTCCCATGGGCAGGGACCCCTTCCACTGGAGCAGCTTGCTCCAAGCCCCTGTGTCCAACCTGGCCTTGAGCACTGCCAGGGATGGGGCAGCCACAGCTTCTCTGGGCCATCACCCTGGGCCAGCGCCTCAGCACCCTCCCAGGGAACAGCTTCTGCCTTATATCTAATCTGAACTCCCCTGTTCCAGATTGAACCCATCACCCCTTGTCCTGTCCCTACAGTCCCTGATGAAGAGCCCCTCCCCAGCATCCCTATAGCCTCCCTTCAGACACTGAAGCTGCTCTGAGGTCTCCATGCAGCTTCTCTTCTCCAGGCTGAACAGCCCCAATGTTCTCAGCCTGACTCCATACAGGAGGTGCTGCAGCCTCTGAGCATCCTCGTGGCCTCCTCTGGACTTGCTCCAACAGCTCCATGTCCTTCTCATGCTGAGGACCCCAGCACTGTACCCAGTGCTGCAAGTGGGGTCTGACCAGAGCAGAGCAGAGGGGCAGGATCACCTCCATGACCTGCAAATGAATGTGGCATCTGCATTATCGAGCCGTGGTGCATGACAGGGTAGGTCTATAGTACAATGCACGGTGGGCTGAGAGCCTCGCATCCACTTTATTTGTATTACTGGTGGTTTTATTCCAGCCTGTTTGGCTGGTGGGAAGACTGAGAGGGAGTCCAGGAGGAACCACAGAGAGCATGCAAGATCCAGAAAGCATAACATGTGAGGAAAGCTCCAATCCATCAGTGCTGTTCCCATAGCAGGCTGACAAAAGACATGACAAAACACAACAGACATTAATATCTGGTGGGTTCTGGAGTGTTGCCCCTTCTCCCATTGCTCCTACAAGGATGGCAACCCACAGCTGACAGGCAGACCAAGGAACTGAGGCGGGGAAATGGTTATCCAAGGCTAAAATAACCCATCAGGGAGCATAGCCTGGGCTGGAGCCCTGGTGCAGTGCCTGGGGGATGCTTTCTATACAGCAGCCTGGCCCCACCAGGCATTTCAGGGCTGGGGTTTCATATGAGCTTTATGAGCTTCATCCAAGTTTTATTTCCTTTTGAATTTAGGGGCCAGAATAAAACATGATCAGCAGAACACAGGAAACCTGCGGCGGGAGGAGAAGCGCTGGGAAGAAGCGGAGTTGAGGGTAATGAAACAGCTAGAGGGTGTTAGCACCATCCCAAACCAAAACCAGCCCCTTCGCAGGCCACGAGCCTGCGGAGCCTTTCCGGAGAGGCTGTTCTCCACCTGCGGGAAGCACTGGGGATGCTCCTCTATGGAGATTCTACTAAACAGGGGGGACTGAGCTGGGCTCTGAGGCAGAAGCTGTTCCCTGGGAGGGTGCTGAGGCGCTGGCCCAGGGTGATGGCCCAGAGAAGCTGTGGCTGCCCCATCCCTGGCAGTGCTCAAGGCCAGGTTGGCCACAGGGGCTTGGAGCAAGCTGCTCCAGTGGAAGGGGTCTGTGCCTGTGGGAGCAGGGGTTGGAGCTGGAGGAGCTTTGAGGCCCCTTCCCACACAAACCATTCCATGATTCTATGCTGGGTGGGTGTTAAGGGCGAGCCCACTTTCTCGTGGCAATGTCCTGAGATCTCAAGCTGTCTCAAAGCCCTGTGGGCAGAGGGATGGGGACAGTGATGTGGCATCTACATCACCATGCCCTTGGAAATGGGTGCAAGAGCAAGGTGGGTGCTTGTGATCCCCTTCCTCCAGACACCTTCCAGGTGCTTCTTGAATTGGGAGGCATTTTTGGGTGTTTCAGGTGCCCTCAGCAGATATCTGTCCCATAAGTCTGCCCATAGCTGTGTGATGAAGCTCCAACAGCCACAATGCCCAATGGCTGGGAGCGACAGGGGCTGCAACCTGGTCCTTCTGTATCCCAGGTCCCCAGCTCCATCTCCTACATACCTGGCCTGCATGACATTGGATCACCTCCTTTGTAGCCTCTCTGGTGCCTGATGCTAGGGCTGAGCTCCCAGTGCACTGTGGGACTATCCCTCTTCAGCTCCTCCAAAGCACATCGTACATCTCAGACATCAGCTCCTCTGCCTGATTCCCTTGCACCAAAAGGTCCAGGAGTTACGTGGGGCAGGGGTGTTGCAGGCAGTGTGATTGCAGAAGCTGAGCTTCCTTTGGAGACCCAGCTAACAAATCTTAGGGTGATGAACTCAGGCTTTCCCTGTGCATCCAAACCCTCCGTGTATGTGCTCTCTGAATCCTATGGCTCAGCACAAAAGCGAAAAAGATGTGTCCTCTCTTTGGCCAAAGAGAGAATGAAAATGAAAAAAAAAAGGGAAAAAAAGAGGCAGTGATGTGCCAGAACTTTTACTTTTTATTAAAAACTTAAGTGCAGATGACGAGGAGCCCACCTGGTTTTGATTTTTTTAATAAAAAGTCAAATAATCCCCCCAAACAATTCCTTCGCAATGGTTTCAATATCGGAACCGTAAAGATGAACTTTAAAGGCGCTTGTAAAAAAAAGAATATTACAATAATTTTAGTGCAAAACTCCAATATCATATTTTCTTTTATTTGAAAGAAAGAAGGGGGATATAGAGAGGATTTCTTTCTTCTCTTTCTCAGGATGCAGCAGTTTCAGATAATCTGTTTACTTATGAAAAGAGAGAAGGAGGAGGAGGAGAGGGAAGCTGGGGATGCAGAGTGGGAACAGGGACACGCTGCCCACCTCGCACCATCAGCATCCACTCCCTCTCTGAAATCAGGGAGCATACCCTTGTCTGCTCTGTGACCATGTGGTGTGCAACAGGGACTGTGCTCCCTCATCATGTACCTTCAGTGAAGGCAGGGACATCTCCCTTGTCTGCCCACCTCTGTGCTCTCACAAACCTGGAGTGAATTGGTACTTCATAGAACCCCAGCCTGCTTTGGGTTGGAAGGGACCTGAAAGCTCCTCCAGCTCCAAGCCCTGCTCCCACGGCCACGGACCCCTTCCACTGGAGCAGCTTGCTCCAAGCCCCTGTGTCCAACCTGGCCTTGAGCACTGTCAGGGATGGGGCAGCCACAGCTTCTCTGGGCCATCACCCTGGGCCAGCGCCTCAGCACCTGAAAACAGGGAACAGCTTCTGCCTTATCTCCAGCCTGAACTTCCCCTGTTTCAGTCTGAACCCATTACCCCTTGTCCTGTCCCTACAGTCCCTGATGAAGAGCCCCTCCCCAGCATCCTTGTAGCCCCCTTCAGGCCCTGGAGCTGCTCTGAGGTCTCCATGCAGGTTCTCTTCTGCAGGCTGAGCAGCCCCAATGTTCTGAGCCTGACTCCATACAGGAGGTGCTGCAGCCCCTGAGCATCCTCGTGGCCTCCTCTGGACCTGTTCCAACAGAGGAGGAATTTAAAGATGCTCTGGTTCTGGAAATGGATAAAAGGGGCTCAAAATTGCTGGAGAAGGTGGGCAATGAGAGGGGTCCTTGGGGTCGTGGTGGCTCAGCTCCCTCTCTCGTGCAGGCTTGAAAGCTCAACTGTTTGAAATTCCTCCCTAANTCGTGGCCTCCTCTGGACCTGTTCCAACAGAGGAGGAATTTAAAGATGCTCTGGTTCTGGAAATGGATAAAAGGGGCTCAAAATTGCTGGAGAAGGTGGGCAATGAGAGGGGTCCTTGGGGTCGTGGTGGCTCAGCTCCCTCTCTCGTGCAGGCTTGAAAGCTCAACTGTTTGAAATTCCTCCCTAAAAGCAAATCAACCCCAAACACAACCCAGCTCCTCCTAAAAGCACAGTGCTATAGCTTCTAAAAAGAGAGAAAAAGGAAAATACACTCATAACCCTGAGAGAAAAGAGCCTTTTCCTGACCTGAATTTTCCCTCACAAAGTGCTGGAAATACCATAACATTTCTTGGGGTGTAAAGTACACAGGGGATGCTCAGACCCTGCATCCCACTGGGGATGCTGTTGGGGAGTCAGGGATAGGGACCAGGAGCAGACACTCCCCAGGCTGCAGCATTTCCTGTGGTCCCTGCCAGTTTGGTCTTTCTCTGGTGTCGGGATTTTAAACGTATGAGATAAAGTAAACTTTAATCTCCTTTAAAACATATTCCAAAGTGGGGCATTAAGGCTGGTGAGGATTAGGAGATGGTCAAAGAGTCCATCTCGAACTGCTGGAAATCCGAGGATTTAAAATATATTAGCAAACAGAAGTGAAGCTTTGGAGAAGCCGTGCGGGAGGGACCAGAGCTGGGAGCAGCAGCATCCTCACATCCTCATCCTGGTGGTACCCAGCTGAGGGACCACAGGAGGTGTGGGAGATGCTGAGGGGCTTTTGACAACTCCAGCACGGTGCATGAAGGGAGAAATTAAATATATGGGCTTAACCAGGGCAGAAACCGAGGCTAAAACTGAAAAGTGAACCTGGACATTGCCAGAACA
The DNA here is from genome assembly GCA_002631895.1 of Agapornis roseicollis. NCBI lineage: Eukaryota > Metazoa > Chordata > Aves > Psittaciformes > Psittacidae > Agapornis > Agapornis roseicollis. The sequence goes on from NDXB01001445.1 coordinate 72,376, forward strand.
CCTTGGTTTGTATCTTTTGGAGGCTCCAAGGTTGAACAAGCCATGGTTTATAGGCACATTCAGTCATGGCAGCAGGCTGATGTGCATGTCCATAGCACCCCCAGAGCAAGCATCTCTGTAGGACCCATGCTCAGGACACTCATAAACCAGCACCTGATCTGTGATGCTTGATCAGTGCTGGAGGATGGGAGTTGGTGGGAGCCCTACAAGGGTGAGGCAAGAGATGGGCAGAAAAGGTTAGGAAGGGGCTGGCCAGAAACCTGGTGAGGATGGATGGGCCGAGGCTCACAAGTCCTTGCAGTTTGATCAGATTCCTCCAGTGCTTGTAAAGATAAAGCAATTTGCTTCCAGTGGTCTGGGAGCTATTCTCATGATGTCCATCTTCCCTGAATTCCCCAGTCGTGGAGCCGTGGGATGATGTGTGAACTCCTGCCTTCAGGCACAGGGATACTCCTGAAGGCAGGAAATTCTGGAAATAATTGAGGATGACAAGCATGGATTTTCCCCGTGTGATTTATACTTTATTTTGTTTCAATCCTCCTGATCTTCAGCTCTCCCACATGTGTTTGGCTGCCCTGCATCCCTGGATGCATCACAGGGATGAAGGCTGCTGCGCCGGTGCTGACGGTAACAACCTGTGCTCACCTTCTCACCCTTCCACCCTGCCCAGGCACCTGCGCTGTCTCACCAGCCGCAAACACATCAACCACTGCACCCAAACCGTGCAGTCAGAGATGTGCCCGCAGGCAGGGGGACCCCGGTCCCCCTTTGGCTGCCCCCAGCCCCTCTCTGCTCACCACTTGTCCAAATAGTCGTAAATCACCAGCACATTCCTGGGGCTGCTGGGGGGAGGTTGGGCTTCAAAGGCAGCGAGGGGCAAACAGGAACCTTTCATTAACTGTGGGAAAAGCCTCCCCGTGCCTCGGACCACAGGAAAAGTCCTTGCCAGGTGGGTGGAAAGAGGGAAAACTACATAGGAGGACCCCAGCATCATCATCATCATCATCATCATCTGCTTGTATGAAGCCCTTGGCTGCTCATACCCCAAATAACCATGGAAGATGGCAAGGTGATGGGACTCCAGATTACTTATTTACTGATGTGTTTGCATGTTTGCCATGGAACTAAGCGGGAAGCTGTGCCTTGGCGCTCGGCTCCTGTTCATTGCTTTGTCAGCCTTGGCTTTCCTCCTGGCTTTGCTTTGGTTTTGAGTATCACTCATTTTAACACTGCAGAGGGAACCCAGCTTACAGCAGGGCCCTGACTGCGAAGGGGCAGGGCAGCATCTTCATCTGGGATTGTCATTTCCTTCCAGTGTGACCCCAGCAGCAGACGTTTGACTCCTCAGGAATCAAGGTGAAGAAGAACAAACATGCACCCAGACCAGGAAAACACAAACACGGAGCTCCCAAACGGGTGGGTGCTGGGGGCAGATCTTCCGAGCTGGAAGCTGGAGTTGGAAAACTCATCAGTGGGCGGTCGGCAAGAGCTAAACCTTAGCGATGGGTGGTCAGCAACAGAGAGCAGGGAAAGGGGAAGAAAATGTCTGCAAACAGATGATTTTCCATGAGGAGATGGGTGTCTGGTTTGCTACATGGAATACCCGCTGCCCCCCTGCTGAGAGGTGGAATTCATGGAATCAAAGCATCCCAGCCTGGTTTGGGTTGGAAAGGACCTGAAAGCTCCTGAAGCCCCAACCCCTGCTCCCACGGGCACAGACCCCTTCCACTGGAGCAGCTTGCTCCAAGCCCCTGTG
>NDXB01001446.1:16406-34909 GCA_002631895.1 Agapornis roseicollis
CTTTTTTCCCTTCAAGAAAAAAAAAAAAAAAAAGGCTGCATCTCATAATGGACTTGTGTGCCTTCAGATTCCTTAGTCTCAGATTTGGTCTTCTCCAGTGGGTGGTTCTCTAGTGGTTGGTTCTCCTAGTCCCTATCTTTGCCTTCTGTGATTTCAGTGGTATGTCTGGAGCAATTGCTGGTGAAAACTGAGAGAGGAAAAAAGCCAACAATATCTCAGCCTTCTCTGTATCCTGGGAAAGCCAGGTCTCCTGTTTCCTTTTGGAGGGCCTTACCCATTTGGTCTTCCTGGTCGGGTGTCCTGTAGCAGACCCCCACTGTTATGTCACCTGTTCCTACCCTCCCCTTAATCCTGACCTATAAACTCTTGGTCAGCTCCTCATCCATCCTTAGGTGGAGCTCCACGCACTCTAACTGGTTGTTGATACAGAGGGCAACATCCTGCCTTTATCTCTCCTGGCTGTTTTTCCTGAAGAGCCTGTATCCTTCCATTCCAACACTTCAGTCATAGGAGCCATCCCACCATGTGTCTGTGATGTCAATAAAGTTGTAGCCCTGCAGGTATGCGAACATCTGTGGCTCCTTTTTTCCCTATGCTACATGTGTTTGTTTGGAGGTCTTTAAGTTGGGCACTCAATGAAGCAAACTCAGGCTGGAGGGGCTGAAATTCCTTTTTGTTGCTCTTCGGGTGATCTGCTGACCTGTGATCTCTGTCTAGGTTCTGGGCATCTCTTGCTGGTACTGGCATCAGACTTGTAGGAGTGAGATGGATTGAGGTTCTCCTTTTCTAATACCTTTAGTTTAAAGCCTTTTCAACAACTTGGCAAGCCTATGACCAAACATGCTTTTCTCTTCTCTAGCAGATGGACCCCACCAGCCCCCAGCAGGCCGGTTGTTCCAAGGTACCATTCGCAATCTATTTTCTCCTAGGAACAGTTAGCACACAGTGAAGAGTGTAAGGAAAACTTAATAAGTATTTCCCAAGTATGTTTTTGCTATATGATAATGTCAGGACAGTTCTTAATGTTATTAGTATTCCACTTAGTATCAATTAGTATGAGTAATTATCCTTTCTGTTGAAGTGTTTTATAAGGGGAAATATTTGTTTATCTTGTGTTATTGTACTTTGCAAAACCTGGAAAACTTATAAAATCTTGATAGACCTAAGGGAAGTAATGCAATTTTACAAAATGGGAGTCATTTATATTCATACCATGTATATTGATAGGATTTTATAAACCTTCTTGATTACTTGCAAGGTATGCCTGTAATGGCCGCTTCCTTGCTGAGTTTTTGTGCCATACTAGGCTTTGAGATGGCACTGTTAAATATTTCCCATTTCATTTCATGTGGAAAATGTCTTTTTCTTTGTAAAAGCATGCATTTGTTTTAAACCCTAGTTCCACATATCTTACTGCAAAAACAATGGGTTTATGCTATTTTCAAAGCTGATAGGAAAAAATGACAGAGACAGTCACAGCATCAAACCCCCAAATTCCTAATAGGCTAATGGCTGAATAGGTAAATAAGTTGTTCTGTTCAGTCTGGACATCAGCACAGCAGCAAACAAGGTACTGATTCAGATAGTCATTACCACTTGCAGAAAAAAGAGTCTGCTGCTACACATTACTAGTACTTGGTTTTCATTCCTGTGGCATAAGAGATATCTTTGCCCATGGATCTATCTCACCTTCTAGGGAGAACAAAACATGTGCAGAAGAAAGCAACATAACTATGGAGATCAAGATGATTACATTTTGTTTTGTTTGTTTCTGAGGATGTACAGACTGTTCTTAATCAGGGTGTCCAGGACACCAACTCATCATGTCTGAGCCCGAATGAAGAGTTGATGAGCTTGACATTGAATTCAACTATCCGTGTCAGTGGTTTCTAGAGAAGAGTAGTTTGTACTGTAATGCTGCTGAGTCAGCAGTATTTAGTGGGGAAAAAGACCTGTTCACATTGAAGTGGGAAGGAAAGTGGAGTGGGCAAACAACAGCAGTGTCCCACAGTGACTGTGCAGCTTGCAACATCCAGGCAGGAAGAATGACAGGAGATGATTTTCAGCATGAAAGGCCTAGAAGAAATTGGTAATAAAAAGCTAAATGTTGTCTGAACTTCTGTGGCAATTTTACACCCAGCTGCACTTGCAGCAGGGAAACTGCCATTAAAAATAAATAATCCCCTTCCTTTCAAACCTTCCAATCCAAATTTTGTCCAAGGAAGAATACTTTGAGGGAATGACGTCATTAAAGGCAGGAAGCCTAGCTAGGGTGTCAAAATCTACATCCTGATTGCAAGGAAGATCTGACTGGAACAGAGCCAGTAAGAAAAACATTCCTTCTGAAGCCCAGTATGAGCTTAGGGTAGCTTCTCATCACATACTTCTTGCAGTTGTACATCAAGCAGTTAATCGAGTCAGACAATCCTGGAGAGTTTCTGGGAGATGAGAGGACTGGGGTTCTGCTGACAGCAGTAATGTCCTTCTGGGCTTGTGACTGATTTTTCTTTTTTTTTCTTTTTTGAGGTTGAACTTCTCAGAACGTGGAAATCAGTCACGTTACATCTCAAATATGAGCTTATACACCAACCTCTCAGTCTGCAATGCTATATTCAATGTATGTCCTTATTTAAGGGTCTCGACAGGATGGCAGTGTTCTGGTCCTGCAGAGATAAATTTATTAATCAGTATGTGAGGATGACTGGAGCCTGTTTTGCTCCTCATACATCTTTCTTCCCTGAAACTGCCTTTACATAAAATGTGGTATCATGCAAAGCTATAACCACCATGCCTGTAAGAACAGAAACTTGCTTAGACCTTGAGGTAAAGAAGATGGCATGGAATAGCACCACCTGGTGACGCCTTTATGGTAACTGCTATTTAGTGGACTCCGGAATAAGCTTCGTCTTTTATGTTCTGTTACCAAAATATCTCAGACCTGTTAAATAAAACGATTGGTTTCTACATGCTGTTCTCAGGACATGAGCTGCTTGCATTAGCAGCTCCACGAATTGCTTTCAACTCTGCTCATTAGAGACACAGGAGCATTGTGGAAATATCAACCAAACAGTGGTTCCTGTGCATATTTTCTCACAGCTTTCTTCTTTTGCCTACCCCATCCTATTATCATTCTGGATAATGCCAGTTTTAAAACTTTTTTTTTTTCTTAATATTAAGACACATGGACGGGTGTAGATTATATAAGGTGGAGTGAAAATGTTCATGCTGCTTATTTATGCAGTTAAGATGGTGATTTGGCAGTTCCATTACTTTCCTATCGTCTGTAATATATGTTATTATCACAGCCTATAATTCAGATGCCCTGTCGTTTGAAGTTGAACTTTATTACCTGCATTGTCGGCATGCTTATTTCCTAGTACACTTGATAGATTTCATAATCACCATGTAGCACTCAAAATGTTTTAGTCAGTTGTCAGCCTGCAACAATTAACATGGCAGAGGCTGTTATGAGCAGGTCGTTGCAGTTTCTGGAATATTCAGCAGTGATGGAGTACAGATGAAAGTAAATGTTACTATTTCCAGAATTCAGAGACCTTTCTGTGGTCAAAAAGATCAATCTCAAAGTTTTCTGCGTGACAAAAAGCAAAACCAGAAAGAGTTCAGACTGTATCTTAAATAAATGCATTCTATAAATGGGCACAGTTTTTTCTCAAGTGTCTGATGCTCTTTGAATAGCAGCAGCAAGAAGAAGAGGTGTAGGACTGAAACTGAAATGCTGCATGTTGCGAGTCCAGGTTTGTGTCTGAATTGATAGTCTGAGATGATAGTCATCTGTAGAATTTATTCAAGGAGCTGTATGCAGTTTACTTTCTCTGTGTGCTCAAGCCAGCCAAATTTCTCTTGACTGAGTGAAGTAACCTGAATAATATTTGCATTTGTGCTAGTTAATGCAGGTTAATCAAGTATTGAGGTTATAAATTAGTCTGTGGAGAGCCTCAGTGATCCTTGCAAACTATTGCTGAGATGCTGCAGACTTTCTTTATTGATATTGTGAATGATTTCTACAGACTTGAGCTGGAATAGGGGGTGTTCTTGGGGCAGTCTTCTCTTTAGATCTTGACTAGGACATTGGAAAATTTGATGTATTTTTATCTGATGAGAGAGTTTTCAGAGACACACATTTCTTAGGACAAGGCTTTGTGAATTTGGTAGCTCTCAGATGGTTTCCATGTAGAATTTGCACTGATGTTCAAAGATTATAAGTATGTATTGCACTGTTAAGTCTTGATGCCTCAGATTAAAATGTGTATGGCTAGCATAGAAAATAATGTGACTGACAGTGATACAAAACCAGGGCACCAAGGGCCTGCATCACATGTAGGAGTGGGGTAGAGGGTGTTGCACAAGTCGCCTTGTACATGTTGCCCATTTATTTGTATAACATTTGCATAGCAGGACGCTGATGCAGTTCAGTAACACCAGCCTCTCTATCTAGGCTCTTGTGAAATATAATGTTAGTAATAGATTTTCAATTCAAATGTCAAGCTTGATTAAATATGGAGATATATCTGATGATATATATATATAGAAGATGGAGACATACAGCAAGTGATAACAATAACAATTTGCGGTTAAATTTCCTCCACTGACATAGAGCCTTTGTGCTCTTGGCATTTGTGTCTTACTCTTAGAGTTTTATATTAATATGTCTTAATTCCCAGCAAAGTCAAGAAAGGAATAATTCAAACTATAATTAGTTTCTATGAAATAAAGGCTCATTTGTGTTTGCAAGTGATTTGCAATGAGCCTGTTTTTAATCTCTTGTGTCGCTATCAAAGAAGCACGGAATTCTCCGTAACTTTGCTTCCCAAGTATTGTGTATTGTCAGTATCAGGTACATCTATGTAAAATATTTAACCACTTGCCCCAGTAATCTCTACTTAATTCATTGTCTTTACTATTATTCTAATAATTGGTATTTTTCTCCTGCTGTTCTTTATTTTCCTTTTTTATTCTTTTTTCTTTTTCTCTGATTAAGGAGAATACTTCATCTTTCATGTCTGTAGCATTTTGTTGTTCTGATAGTAGAGAAAGAATACAGTACAGAAGAGAAGGTTTCTCCAATACAGATACTGCTTGTAGATCAGACTGCAGGAGATCAGCAGTTTCCCTGTGGTTTCTGCTGTCAGGAAGTGTGTATTTGCCCTGTGCAGTGCTTACTGCTACACACTGATGTTCTTATGGTCCCTTGCCATACTGGTTCTTAAGAATGTAAAACCAAAACACATTAAATTTTGCATCAGGCACTATCCAAGGAGGTACATGGAAGAATTAGACTGTCTTGATCCATCCTTAGAGAGAAATTCCTCATTGTGCTTGTTGAGTCTCAACCTGCTCTCCTTACCTGTGGGCTTTTTTGGCATTCCCTATATTGAGTATTGTTTGGTAGATGCACTTTAAACTTACTTTTCAAGACCTAGGCATTTCATAAATTAAATTATTTTGAGAGAGAGCCTTTGACATTGTAAAGCAAGTAATGACTGCCAGCTTATTTGGCTTTTCTCCCCTTTACACCCCAGATAAACTGATCAAATGTAGCACATGCACTGTCATAAAAGCATTAGGACCAGGTCTCTTCTCAAGACCAAATGCATCTGCTGTCTTTGCAGCACCCACTCAAGTCCATGCTAGTACTGCAGCCCAAACTTGGGACTTCTCTGCAAGGGAGGCCTGAACACACATGCTATGTGTTGTGTGCCTACACTCCCCTTTGCCATCAGTGGTACGTGAGGCTGAGTGTGTTCCAACCCCAATGCCAAGAAACGGCCTGAGCTTAGTGCTTAACCACAAGCAGAAATGTGGATGTAAAAGTTTGGGTTTGGGAGCACACCACACTCATCTCTAGCATGAAAATAGAGGCTAGCAGAGCTTCCAGAAATTCTGTTCCCTTGGACTCTCTGTTAAACTCTGTGAAAAAGAAAAGCTGGTATATGCTGAGTATGAGGGTGATTGTCTCTTAGTCATTTTTCATGCCTGTTAGGAGTTAGGTGGGGGCCCAGGCCAAATAAGTTATGTGTGTTAGTCACTTGCAGGTTAGATTCCTCCTCCCACCATTGACAGCCATCAATGCGCAGGAACTGCAACCCTGCCCTGTTGCTCATTATTGTGGGGGGTAGAGAGGAGTTGTCCTCCTCTGTGCTTTTACCTGTCTCATAATGCCAGTGTCAACCTTGTCTCCTCTTTTCCCAGGTCTGCCAATGCTGTTTGTTATCCTCTGGGGAACTGTCAAGTACCTTTATGAAGATGAGGGGTTGGTTTAGTTCTGACTTTTCTAGCTGTCTCATTTGTGCTGTATGTGTGCATTAGCAGGTCGTTGTTTGCTTTCTGTACGGTGTGGTTTGCTTTGGCAATGTGCTGAAACCTCACATAATTGCTTCTGTTTTGTCTGAAGGTCTTGCATAACATTTCAGAAAGGAGCATATGTTTGTTTCTGATCAGAATTTTCTGCATGTCTGAATGAATCTATCCTTTTCCAGGTCAAGGAAAGGTATGTTTTGTTTTTCTGTAGTTACAGTATCAACAGTAGAAGTCATTGTACCCAACCAAGACCACTTCTGATGCTGTGCCTTTGGCAGTAGCCTTTACAGTTATGCTTCAGAGGAAGGCAAAAACCTACCACAGGATTCTGCCTGTAATTTATAGTGGATAGCTTATGCCTAGCAGCAGAGATATGATTGCTTGTTCTTGTTTAAGCTTCCATTATTTAGATCTTCTTAAAATAAAGGCACATTCCCTGTCTCCTTACATTAATCTTGCTAAAGTCAGCTGTACCACAAACATGACTGCTGAAAAACACAAAATACTTTTCATCCATACTAGCTAATCTGAAAGTTTGCCTTTATAAATGCTTTATGTACCAAATAGCATTGTAGTTTGTTGTAGTTTAAAAAACAAGCAAAAAACCCCAAATAACCAACAACAACAACAACAAAACAAAAAAAACCCAAAAAAACCAAAAGAAGCCACAACCAAACCAAACAAAACAACAACAACAACAAAAAAGCCCAAAAGGAGGAAAGTGGCTTCCTCTTCTCAGTGATTGTGACTGCCTGGAAATATTTGGGTAACTTTCTTTGTAATGAAATAAGCAACTTTATGCTATATTCCCTTTTTATTTTAAATGTACTATTTATTGGGTCTTCCTCTTACTCAGTTTCCAAACAACCTAGCCAACACTTTTGTAGAGGATCATTTTTATTTTCTTTTTTTGCGGTAAGGTATGGGGTGGGTCCTTTTACCCTTCCTCTCTTAATGCAATCATTGTGGGAGACATGCTGCAACATGAAAATTCAGAGCCAGCTCCAGACTGTTTTCTGTTGTTTGTGAGTATGAAGAACTGGTTCAGTTTTTTTTAGTGCCTTTCATAATGCTGAACCAGTTAAATCTAAACTGCCTTTTCCTTGCTTAAATAATGCTAGGGTTTTCTGATTTTCCTTTTCAAGGTTGACTCAATAATACTCTGTAGCAAGATTGTGGCCCTACTGATGTTGTGCAAGCTTTGTTGAAACTATCAGAATATAGGTATACAGAACATGCAGCCTCTGAACAGGCCATGTTCCATGGTTGTATCTTCCCACTGATGTAGAAAATGTATTCAAAGCACTCATGCTGAGCCTCCTACATTATGCGGTGCTCAGATCTGATTTATGTTGTCTATTAAGGAAAACTGTCACTCACTGCCTTCAGCGGACCTTAAAAGGGGCAATTTTGCACCTTATTGAATTTTCTAAATCTTGTATAAATATTTGTAAAATACAGCAATAAATAACCCCATGCAGCAGCTTCTCTGGAAGGCAAGATTTCTGTGCCTTGGGCAGGCATTTGCTTGAGCAGCCAGGGGTATCTTTCATGCTGTTTGCCATAGTGCTGTCACCAGGGATGTGCAGCAGGCTGTAAATTTCATTTGTGACTTACCTACTTCCCTGGCTATGAGGAATAACTGGAAGTAAATGTGGTCAGAGCTGGGAATCTGAGGCAGTCCTGTGAACATAGCCATTTGAATGAAGGACTGAAGCCTACAAGACTTACTAGCAGGCTGGCTCCTTCTTTCCTTATGTGTATGTGCAAGTGTAAACTCCTTTAGAAAGCAGTTTGTGTGTTAAAAAATAAGCTGTTGAAAAAGACTTTATCTTCATTAAAGGTAAAATGAAAGGCAAGCTGTGCTTCTTAGTTATTGGGCTGTGCCTAAAGAGTTAGTACTTACACATTTTTATTTCTATCTGCAATTAATTATGGGAGCAAGAGAGCCTACAATCTTTTTTAAAAATTGAGCCATTCAGCTGTAACTTTTCAAGGTAAAAAATCAGTGGTTTCATTTTTAGAAAAAGAATACCAGGTTGGTAAGCAAAGGCAGAAATTTCTCAGTAGCATTTATTTCACTGGACCAATTCTCCATTCACAGCTCTGAGGCTGTTAGTTGCCAAGCATCTTTTGAGTGGTGCTGAGCAAACTTCAGGGCTAGATCCCAAACACAGTAGATGTTGATAAATTTATCAGTGTGGCCATCCCAGAAAGCACAAATGGACAAGAAATCATGTACAGATCTATCAATTTCATTTTCTGGACACTTTCATAGCCATGATACTTTAATTGGGCTGTAATGGCATTTTTATATTTATGTAAATATAAAAGCTAAAACTGCTCTGTGCCACAGGAAGCAAATTAATACACACAGAAATGTAGCCGAGTTAACGTAAAGAATCATTTCTCGCCTCCGTCATTATCAGGAAATGTTAAAATTGCCTCTGCTTCCACTGCAGCTAGTGAGAAAATTAGAACTTCACTTCTAGCCATGCCTATTATCCCGCCTGTCTTGAGGGGTTCAAATAAAATTAATTAAAAGGCTCCATGAAGCTGGCTCCCAGTCACGTGTACCACTTAAGAAGTTCTTCTGTTACTCAGATTCCAGTTCAGGTATGCTGACTGTACACAGTATGTACACCTTTTTTCTCCAGTATTTAAAATACAATTAAACTGTAGGTTGAGGAGCTAGTGTTTGCAATAATGTGTTTGTTACATGCATTAAACTGGAATTAAAAGGAAAAATGAAATCCTGAGCCCTTCTCAGCCTTGCAGTGCATGCCAGGGAATATGGAATTGCCATTGCCAAGTGGCTTAGCTTTCCTCTCTAGGATGTGAGCACATGGATCCCTACCATGTGCAGCATAGTTTGCTAGCTTCTTTCAAGTTGGCTGTCCCATTATAAGGCTGGGGAAGCTTTGCTCTCCATAAACATCACCCAAGCTAAAGTTTTATAGTCTTGTTAAGAAATCTTAAGGGAAATTGAGCATATTTATGTTTTGGAAGATGAGATTTTGAGATGAAGAGAAGCTTGTTTTGTGAAGGAACTTATGTTTTCTGTAATGCTTTTGCATACTTTTATGTTTTACAGACTGTGTAGCTCAGAAACCTGCTAGCTTTACTGATGTAAGATGCTAACTTTTTGAGTAATACCCATATGGCAAGAGGGTAACGAAGTTATTTCATAAAAATATTAAGAATGTTGTCACTGCAGCAGCAAGTGAAATGGCATGGGAACACTGCCCCAATACCTAGACCAATCACACAATTAGGGGAGCAGGCTGTGGCCAAGAATCTAAAAAGCTAAAATGAGACATACAGGGAGAAAGAAGCATGCAGCACGTTAGTTACTTTGGCAAAGGGCTCAGCTGGCCAACAAAAGTTGGGAACTATTGTTCCCATCTTTTATTTTACTTGCTTATAACATTCAAAACTCCATTTGGGCCTGAAACCTATAGATATACATTGAAGGAACTGGAATATGCTGCCTTAACTGCTTTCTCCTGGGTGAAATTAGTAGGTCCTTTTTGAAAATAAGGACAAATAAAATAGATGATTGATTTTGACTGATTTAAGTATTGATATAGAAAAATGATGGTAGGTATGGGATAATGTAATCACAAACAGTTAAATAAGATGTCCTGGCAGTGAAGACTGAAAAGTAGTAAAAGATAATGCTGAAAGACGAGAATAGGAACTGCACAGGAAAGGTCTGACTCAAACAGATTCCCCTCATTTCAGGATCCTTTCAGCCACATGACAAATCTGACCTTGATTTTAATGGAGTAAATCTTCACAATTAATGGATGATAATTCATAGCCATTAGGGGACAAGAAAGGGTCTTGAGTAGTATCCAGCTGGATTATGATAGCTTCAGTAGTACAAAACATTCACTGCTTCTTAGAAGCAACTGCATCTGTTTCCATGTCAGCATGATGCGTTTTCCTGGTATCTAGTCCTCAGTATTGTTCTCCATTCTCCATCTACCTTGCTGTGACAGAATGAAATGTGGAAGATTTTAGCAATGTACTGGAACTTCTTCTTCCTGTCTCCTTTTTTTTGACACCTTCCTAGGTGCTGGACCAGAAACTATAACATGAATTACTGGTTGATCATCAGGCTGCCCATTCTCATTTCCATTGGGGTGAGTATGGAGCACATGCAGCAAGCTGGCAGATTTCCATGAGAAAAGAGCACAAAGAGCAGATGTGTACGTGGCTGTTGTGCATGTCCAAAGGCTAATAACCTCTGAGGATATTCACATTTTAATTCAAAAATGTGATTTTATGAAACCAAACTGGTTTCTGTCACTGGAATTCCCAACTGGCATTTTGTTTCTTTAATTTGGCCACAACACATGTTGTAGTGGCAGCACATGGTAACAAAACAGCATGCTGCAGCAATCCAGTTAACTCCCCCATGTACAGGAAGCTATGTCAGGTAATTCAGGGAGGAAGAAGATAACATTCCAGGTACTGAGCTACAGAAGAGCAAAAAATTGTGGTATTATGGAGAAATGCCACATTCTGCAGCCTCAATACTGTGTCAGTCTCAGACCTCCAAACAAGGCAAATGGGACAGAGAAACCTTTACTGTATCTCACTCCCCAGAGATGTAGGTGAGATTCCCTGCTTTGTTTAGTGAACTGCCTATATTTTCAAAGGTAACTTATGCATTCACCGAGGGTATCTTCAGAGCATAATACCTTAGCAAGGACTTGAGTTCTGTAAAGTCAAATTCTGCAGCTGCAGGTAGTAGGATACACAGGGACCTACACATGCATCCACAAACCAGCTTTTTTTGAACATGTGGTTTTTGATGTTGATATAAATCCTTCTTTCATTTCTCCAGGTAAATTTCCTGATTTTTATCAGAGTGATATGCATCATCATCTCCAAACTGCAGGCTAATTTGATGTGCAAAACTGACATAAAATGCAGGTATGTTAAATATTGATCTGACATTTTCTTTTGTGCCCATCAAAATAGAAGACAAATGGTAAACAAAGAGATACATGAAAGGAGTGAATTGACAGAAGTGGTTAAAGATCACAGCTCTTGAGTAATGTGCATGTGTGATGTCACACATTTGTATGGCTGCTTGGGCACTCAGTCCCCAGAAAAGTCTGCTGGTGAAGCCAAGGCAGGTGTTCTAAACAGAAGGCTTGATTGCCAAGTTTGTCACTTTACAGTCTTCCATAATACTGGGTGAAGCAGATTTTTTATTTTTTTTTTTTTTAATACTTGCAGTATATGCAGTGGATGTGAGTGTCCTTGGATGTGTCCAGAGAAGGGCAACAAAGATTGTGGCAGGAATGTCCAGTGGGAGTGGCTGAGGACTTTGGGATTGCCTAGTTCAGAGAAAATGAGGCTGAGAGAAGACCTCATTGTCCTCTTCAGCTTCCTGAGGAGGTCAAGTGGAGAGGGAGGTGCTAATCTCTTCTCACAGGTATTCAGTGATAGGCACTGTGGGAACGACTCAGAGCTCTGTCAGGGGAGATTTAAACTGGACATTTGGAAGCAGTTTTTTACCAAGAAGGTGATCAAACACTGGAACAGTCTTCGTCAAGACTGGGTCAATGCCCCAAGCCTGTCAGTGTTTAAAGAGGCATATGGACAATACTCTTAATAACATGCTTTAACTTTTTATCAGCCTTGAATTGCTCAGACAGTTGGACTAGATGATTGTTGTTGGTTGCTTCCAAACGAAACAATCTATTCTATCCTATTCTAATTTGAAAAAACTAATATGAGTGTTATATTATTATTACTGTTTTATAGAAATTGGGCTTTCTCTTCAATGAAGAGCATGATGGGTAATTTTGACTGTTACTCCTTGTTCTTCTTGCGAGTTGTTACTGGGACAAAATTTCAATCTTGAATGCATAGGATGTTTCAAGAGAGATGTCAGGGTGATAGGAGAAATGATCAATTTTTATTTTGTAGGCTTTGCCATGCTAGTCTGTATCCTTCCTGGTTTTTAATCACCTTGCTGAGATTCATGGTCACATCCCTTATTTCTGCATCTTTTAGAATACTTTTGTATTGCAGTCTGGAATATAATGTAAAAATAACTAGTTAGCTATTGAATTAACCAGTTTGGAGCTACATGCTGTGGTTGCTGGACTTTACTGCTGGTTGACTTAAAGTTGGGTATTTCAATGCTGCAGTCTTCTAAGCTGGACATGTGTGTATTTTGGTGCATTCTCATCAGAGAATAGAGTTGCCTTTGTATGTTACCTACCTTCTTTGTGTCATGTGAAATTTTGGAAATCCTAATACGCTTTAGAGCTTAAAGCAGAGTAAAGGGCACTGCTTTCATGCCTGAACTGCTATGCTTGAATGTGTTATTTTAAGCAAGGACAAGTCTAGGTGGCCCTAGTAAGACACTAAGATAAGCTAAGATATGTTTATGCATAGAAAGGAGAAACAAGTTCTGCTCTCAGGCTAGTCTTTCCTTCACCTCTCTCCTGTTGCCCATTCATTTGACAGAGTGCTCACTGTTCAGTATGGTAGCAAATCCCTTTTCCCTATAGAAGGACAAGAATTGTGAAGAAACTGACAGGGAAAAGATTTTTTTTAGGGAAGTCTTAATTATCCAGGAAGTCTTTTCATAGACTTTGCATGGTTTCCTGTTTAAGGCAGAGCTCTCCAAGTATCCCATCTAGAGTAAATGACATTCATTAAATAAACCAGGGGATTGCTGTGCACCTGCACAACTCACTTTTTCTACCCAGGCAGTGTCTCCAGAACCAATTCAGCATCAATCTCCTGCTTCTACCTCTATCTCAGGCAGGTGGTGGTGGAGCAGAGCCTTTATCACAGGAGTTGCTGGTAAGCTGCTCATTTGAAAAAGCTTACTATCCCAAATGCAGTGATTTGTCTAGCTCTGCTATAGATCTGCATTTCTGCTTACCTGTACGTGTAAACTATTGAATTTCAATAGTTGCTTCGATTCACCATCCTTCTTAGTCTTTGTGTATCAAAGACATTGGCAAGCCAGTGGATGGAACAAGAGGAGGCGCTGTGGCAGCAGTGAAAGTGGGCAGTTGGCTATAAAGACAGCAGAAGCCAATAGTGCCCCTGCCTCTCTTGTACCACAGCCTGAGGCTATGAATAGGGACCTTGACTCATACCATCCAGGTGAGTGCTCAAAATTGCACATCTCTTCTCCCAGTCTGATCAGTCTGAGCCTTACACCTGATATGCAGTAACCCCATGTGGCAGTACAGAATGGGCACTGACTGAGGAGAAAGCAACTTAACAGAAGACCCAAGGATGCTTTCATTATCCTGCTGGGTGGCCAGCATGTATGTCTATCAAAAGAGAGTTAAGGATCATTCTCATGAATGTTTTCCTGTGGTTGTATTCCTGAGCATTGCTCTCTCAGGTGAGAAATGTTTAATTTTAGGTTGATTTGTCATTTTTTCTTTCCTAGCTGTGTCTTTGAACTTGACATTTAAATCATGGAGTTATCACTCACTTTAAGACAGTTTAACTGCTTTTACAAAGTGTTCTGCTGTTACGGTTAGTTACAGTGTTCTAAAGGTTTAACACACCACAGAGGTGGGAAGGAATAGCAAGTGCTCCTCCCTTGCTAAGAAATTTTTTTAAATATTCCAAATATTAATAGATTTTATCTTTCAGGCCATCAATAAGGTAGGTTTCAGTCATCTTTCCTGCTTACAAATTGGGAAAAGGATACACAAGAAGACATCTGAAGTACAAGAAAGCATGTGGCTCCTGCATTTGAAAGATTTTCCAGGCACAGCTACAGGTTGGGCAGAGAAGCTATTCAGAGCAGCCCTGCAGAGAAGGACTTGGGGGTGGTGGTCGATGAGAAAATGAACATGAGCCGACTACAGTGTGCGCCTGCAGCCCAGAAAGCCAACCGTATCCTGGGCTGCATCAAAAGGAGCATGACCAGCAGGTCGAAGGAGGTGATCCTGTCCCTCTGCTCTGCTCTCGTGAGACCTCACCTGGAGTATTGTGTGCAGTTCTGGTGTCCTCAACATAAAAAGGACATGGAGCTGTTGGAACAAGTCCAGAGGAGGGCCACGAAGATGATCGGAGGACTGGAGCATCTCCCATACAAAGACAGGCTGGGAAAGGTGGGGCTTTTCAGCCTGGGGAAGAGAAGGCTGCATGGAGACCTCATAGCAGCCTTCCAGTATCTGAAGGGAGGCCTTTAAGGATGGTGGAGAGGGGACTCTTCATTAGGGGCTGTAGTGACGGGACAAGAGGTAATGGCTTCAAACTTAAACAGGAGAGGAAGAAGTTCTTTACTGTGAGGGTGGTAAGGCACTGGAATGGGTTGCCCTCAGAAGCTGTGAATGCTCTATCCCTGGCAGTGTTCAAGGCCAGGCTGGACAGAGCCTTGGGTGACATGGTTTAGTGTGAGGTGTCCCTGCTTATGGCAGGGGGGTTGGAACTAGATGATCTTAAGGTCCTTTGCAACCCTAACTATTCTATGATTCTAAATACAGCCAGTAGTCAAACACAAAGCTTTGCTCTTAGCAAGAAGTGGTCTGCAGTGAGTGGCAGGGGCAATTAAAACATGTGGAAACCCACTAAGGTTAGTTTGAGGTGGTTATTTTTTCTTTTTTTCTGCAGCCTCTTGAGGAGGCCCAAGCAACTCAAAGTGGTGCAGTGACTTACCAGCGTTGACAGTGTGTCAGAAGTAGAATGCAGAATCTGTGACTCCCAGTGATTGGCCTCAACAGCGATCTACTCAGTAGCATTATGTTTTCTTCTTTCTTTGTGATCTTAGGCTGGCCAAGTCTACATTGACTCTGATCCCGCTGCTGGGGACCCATGAAGTCATCTTTGCTTTTATTACTGATGAGCATGCCAGAGGGATGCTGCGCTTTGTGAAACTTTTCACTGAACTCTCCTTTGCTTCTTTCCAGGTAGCACCACTGGGCCCATATGCGTAAGATATTTTTTAACTGCTCTTTGGGGACCTGCTTTCTCTCTCATTCACTGCATGTTCCCTGTTCTTATATTTCTCAATTTAGTGCTGGATATTACAGGATTATGACAGTGGGAGGGAAAATATGAGGACTAATTTTTAATAGCCAACTTACATGTTAGCATCATGTACTCTTGTGTTCAATGTTCTTAAATTGACCACAATAAACTGGTATTCCTACCCATGTATTAATATCTACTTTTGATGGGACACCTCAAGGCAATAATGAAATTGTCTGTGATTTCCTGTAATTGTATAATGGCATTGCTGAAAGCAGATTTTGTGCTTTCTCTGGTGGTTTTGATATTCCCTTGGAAATCTGCTGTAAGAGGTAGCTGTCTACAGCTGTAATTGCATATAAGGAGGATGTAGGCTTACTGTGATTTATTTATTTATTTATTTACTTATTTTTTAGCTATTGCCTTAGGTAAGGCCATTTCAAGAGTCCCTTTGTCTAAAGGAAACATTGTTCTAGTTTCTCTGCTCACCCACTCATTCCCTTTTATCAAGCACAAAACTGTATTTAAGATCACCATGAATTGTTCACTTACAAAGTGTTCATAACTTGAAACCAGGTAAGGAAAAAGAAGGGGAAAGGTATCTTAAGAAAAAAATAACAGGTTGGCGAAACATTAACATCTTCCTCCCAACATTGTGCACTTTGAGACACAGTTTTGTCTCATCTGCCATCAGAGCTGGCAGGGACCAGAGATTGTCTTCATCCTTCAGTCTTGTATGAGACATGCCATTGTGGAGCTTCTAGCCCTCTGCAAGTTTGTTTGGCAAAGTGAAGGAATTGCTCTGCTCACTGCTGTTCTGGTTTTTGTTGATTTCAGGGTCTGATGGTTGCAGTTCTCTACTGTTTCATCAATAATGAGGTAAGACACTAGTTGTTCAGTTTGCCTTATTGACATCCGCTGCAGGGAAAGAAAATTGAAAATGATCTTGAACTGCTAAATTGGCCTTGTTCAGGACTTTCACTTATTTTACAGACCCGCCTCTGTATAGCTACACAGGATAACCCCTCAGACAAATATTTATGGAAGGAATTCAGGCAGTATAATTTAGGGCCACTATTTGTAGACATAAAATCTTGCAAATTGTTTTGCTCACAATTGTGTAGTTTGCACTGATGAATCTTTTATTAAGAATTATAGCTGCTTTTCTTAATCTGTGTCGTAGTCCTTCTTACTTGCTGGTTTTGGGGAATGTTGGAGTGGAGCCAGTTTTATTCTGAGAACTCAGCTCACACGAAATTGAGGTTGGGGAGTCCTCTTGGCTAATACCTGTACAGTTTGGTTTTGTCTGATTTTTCTTGTGGTCCGGCTACTTGAAGACATCATTGCTCTCTCATTCAAACTGAACTTCATGGAATAGTGAGCTCACCTGCACATCAAGAAGAAATGCAGCTAGGGCTTTGAGTTAATGGATTGCAAGTACCATCTTCTATGGCTTCTGCTGAATCCCAGCCCTGTTGAGGGAGAGAGTGTTTTTCTGATTTACTACTGCAGGAATCTCTCATGTTACCTTGCAAATGATTATTATTATTCATTCAGCAGCCAGGTTTGCAAGGCAAGCAAACACTACTAATTTGGCAGTACATTAATAAGTTTACTGCACATCAGTGTGTTTTACACTCATGCTAAATCTGCTCTACTAAGTCTACTAAACATGGCATGGTAATTCAAAATCACCTATTGAGAGATGAGCCTCACCAAGGAATTAGAATCAATGGAATAATGTTCTACTTGTGTCATTATGGCTGGGCTGAATTCAGCAAAAAAGCAGCAGCATTCTAAATTAAGCCCTTCAGGAGACTGCTCACTTTTGTAGTTTGTGGGTAAGATTTTATTTAAGTTGATGTGTTAATTTTACTGCTTATGAAAGTCAGAGGTGCGTAGCAGCAGGCTCTGCCCAAGTGTGAATAGGAGAATATTTGTTCCAAATCCCTTGTACAGCTTTACAGGTGTATTTAATCCTGAAATGTAGCACCGTCTTCTGGCACAGCATGTATTTCTTTTGATTTACTGTGGCCTTTGCTCATACATTCCCTATGCAACTGCAGCCAGGCCTCTCATGAGTAATGCATGATCAGTCATTTCCTCCATGTGATACAAGGACAAAATTACATTGTAGCCCAAACTTTATTACAGACCCTGGAACACATAGGCTTGTTTCATTTGAGGGAACTTACTGTGAAGTAGCCTACCTACATTTCTAAGAGGTCCTCCAAATCTCTTGTTGCTATAGTTCTCTTGTCTTTGTAGTAATTCATAAAATCTAACCACAGTGTTAGTGTTAGTTCAGCTTCACAGTCTAGGATTAATTATTTTTGCTTTTTCCAACCCCTGCTAAAAGAAAGGAGGAGGATTTTGTCAAGCCCAGTCATCAGCATCCATAAAATAAATCCATGTAAAGAGTTTGATTAGGTCAAGGCTCTTCTATTTCTTTCCTAAACTACATGAGAAATTTTTCTAAGCTGAATGAGAAACTGCTTTTCTTCTGACAGACTATGCATGTGCCTGAAGACTACCCTTGTTTGCAATATGGTCTATATTTTTATTTTTGTCTGTGACTTACTGACTTCTTGAAAGTTTTTTACAAGTTCTGGTACTAGATCAAGAGTAGAAATAAAGTTAGAATTTATATTAATATACTTTTCTAGCATCTACTTATGCAAAAACATTGAAGTATGTTCATATTTCAGTCATATTTCACTGGAAAGATTCTAGGATTTCCTCTGATACTGCTCTAAAGCCAATAGCAGCATCTCATCAGATTGCCAATCTGATCACCAATGTTATCTGCAAAATAAGATGGCCTTAATATGGCCAGTTTTTCTGCAATTAGAGTTGTTTTCTGTGAGAAATGTTCTAAACCACAGAGATGCTGCCTCTTTCCACCTGAATTAGCTTAAGCTCGTTCAGGTTTCATTCTCTGTAGTCTTCCTATTGCAATGGAAATACACTTCACTCTTCTACTTTAAAGAATCTGCCCTGACTCCAGGACTCCTGATTTATTTATTTTTTAATTACTGCCCAATATTCTCTTTTTAATTTCTTTTCATTCTCTATACAGACCACCCATTGAACTCCCCCACCAGCTCCATTCTGTCCCATTTCAGACCTACTTTCCTTTTACTATGATGAGTTTTTCTGCCAAAGTTTTGTTTGGGTTGTTTTTTGTTTGTTTTTTTTTTTTTTTTTAATTG
>NDXB01001446.1:35046-62707 GCA_002631895.1 Agapornis roseicollis
TTTTTTTTTTTTTTTGTAATTGGAATACAGATTCATTGCCAGACTCCCAACACCCTTGCCCATGACCTGCATTAAGCTCAATCAGCTGCTCTCTGTGAGAACTCTTCCCTGTCTGTAAGCTCCTTGACCATCTTTCCTGAGTTCTCATACCTCTTCCCTTTCTCTTTCAACATACACTATATAAAAATTTTCCTTCCCCTTTCTTGTGGGAGCCTTGTTCATGGTTCCCTTTTCCCTGCAGAGCTTATTTCTGGGGCCTCTAACCCACACCTGGAAGTCACTAGGCTAAATATTTTGCTGAAAGATCTGTAGATCTACTTCTGTTTTCAACAACTGCCTCTTAAGAAAATAATTCTTAACTTATCCCTTGGTCACTCACAGTCTAAGACAGAACTCAGTTCAACACAGGCAGCAGAACTGCTCATTACCTTTTTCCTATCCTGTAGAGAGAAAACTAATATTCTGTCATTCAGATCAATTCCTAAGACAGATCCATTCCTATAGTCTTTTGCTCAGGTCTTCCCATTCACTTCATCTCAGCATTGCAGGCTATTTGTATCATAGCTCTAGGATACGGCCTGTCATTCCAGCAAGACTGAAGACTCATGTCCTCCCTTTGACTGATTCTAAGATACCTATTTTCTATTGTTTATTGACTTAGTCAGCAAGTATGTTCGTTCTTTCTTTTGGTGCGTGCCTGTAAATGTCTACACTGTTTTTTTTCACAGTGCTGACTACTAAACCAACTACTTTCCATGCCCTCAAAAGGTATCAAGTACTGGGGTGGTAATACAGTTCGTTCTTCTCCTGCAGATAGTACAGTCCCTGCATGTCACTGTTTTCTTTTCTGTCACACTATTGTCTCTCATTCTTCTGTGCCAAGCTATCCCAGACACACTCCTTTTTTCTGGTATCTTTGTGCAACTTTTGACACAAAACCCCTAAGTTATGGTAAAATACAAGACTCTATGTCAGCATCTTTCCTTCTGTTCCATTTGGTTGTGATACTGGAGAAACGGATTTCATTGTCAAAAATGCAGAGGTGCAGCTGGTTCACACCAAGGCATTATTCAGGACAAGGGCTGTAGTCCAGAGGTGCCACTTCTAGAAGTAACCACCAAGGGAAGATAAGAGAGTGTGTAAGGCTCTGCTCCTTTTTTAGGGTGGCCGCCCAGGTTCACTATTTCAAAATAAACAGAGTGGCCGCCCAGGTTCACTATTTCGCAATAAACAGAGTAGACAGACATACCGCAGCTGGTTCTCTAGGAGGTGTCCCTTCTGAGAATAAAGGTTTCAGAAACCTGGAAATGATGACAACCCTGTGCTGAAACAGCCATCAACCCATTTAGTGTCTTGGTGGTCTGTAACCATATAAGGAAACAAAAAGGAACTCTCCAGAGAAGGCTCACTTTAGAGGCCCTCTTTATAGTGAACTTACTTCCAGACTAAAGTACACACCATAATGAATTGATTGCTGTAGCTGTACTCCTGCCTTTCCCTGCAGTAAAAAAAAAAAAAGGCTCCATTTTATGTCCTCTGCCTTAATATGTTAAAAGCTAATGGAGATTCGTACTTCAGTCAAATAGCAAGAACTTTGCCCACGGAACAGGAAGACCTAAATTCTGTTCTTGTTTAGCGGTTACAAGACCCTGGATAAACTTCCAAATGAGTACAGAGATTACACAGTTTAACCTAGAACTTGTGACTGGATGAGCATATTCTGTAGCTTTTTAAAAAAATGGTATCTAGAACAAGATATTGTAATTGCTATTTTAAAAGGAGGGGAAAATTACAGTCTTTAATATGCTTGATTGTTGGTTTTTCAATTCTGAATAAATGTTTAATTTTTTATGGAATAAAAACCTCTTTTTATATTCAAAGAACAAAAATAATCCAATATGTAATACTGTTTAAATCAAACCAAAAGTTAAAACAGAACCCGTAAGAATACCTGTGGTGACAGTACTGATTCAAAAATCAAGTCCTGTATTCATTCCTTTAGTTTCCTTATTTGTTTTTGTCAGGTTCAGATGGAGTTTCGGAAAAGCTGGGAGCGCTGGAGATTGGAACATCTGTATGTCCAGAGAGACAGCAGTATGAAACCTCTGAAGTGTCCAGCCAACAGCATCAGTAGTGGAGGCACAGTAGGCAGTACTGTCTATGCTGCCACATGTCATGCCACATTCAGCTAAGATTTCTGCAGGTGAATCAGACTGAGAACTATGAACTGTGTAATATAACTGAAATCCGTTATATACCCAAGCAAGTGGCTTACATATGCCATCTCCAGCAAGAAACTTAAGTATATGCTGCTTATTGCCTGCAGGCTGTTGGACAAAGGTTCTAGGGAAAGCAATTGCTAATGTAATCAACACATCAGAGGAAAAATTGATCACGTCTAAAGTAAGTTAAAAGAGATCTTTTTGTTTGCACATAAAGCCTCCAGGTGTCCAAAACTCCTAAGCATAGCATTGATCCAGTCTCAAACCATGGGGTCAATGGCTTATTACTGTTGAGTGGGCAAGCTGAGCAATTAATTAAATTACAAGAATACAGAGTATGATTATTGTCAAAAAGTACATGTAGACTTTTTTGGGTTAGAGTAAGGTGTAGCACCAGTTTTTGGAGAGAAAAACAAACAACACCCTCCCCCCAAAAAAAACCCAAACAAAAAACCAAACCAAAAAAGTACCCCAACCCCAAAACAATACTTAGTGGGACACAACTTGTGTGTTAGGGAAAAATCAGTTTTATAGTAAAAGCTTCTCAAAGCTAAAATTGAAGATGATGCTTACCTGTTTTCTGGGTAGGTGAAGAACAACATCGTGAAGGTCTATCAGTACAGCAGGTAGCATGGCATACATTTCGGACTTATCTTTTTAAGCTTCACTGGAAAATAAATAAAACAAACCAAATATGTGGTAGGAGCCTCTTCTGCTATTAATAGGTGTGCATTTTCTCTATTGACATGGGTGGAAATAGCCCCTGAATGAACAGTCCTTGTTTTTACATGGGCTCTCTGTAAAAGACCTGACACACAGGTGTTAGCAGGGACAAGAGAGTGACTTGTGGTTCAAGAGGACATTTTTTTTCTAAGCTACACTCTGTTTCTTGTGGGTGCAAGCACACAGAAGTCAGCTTGTGGCCACAGTTGCTCTTAGCAGAATTTACCTACTTGGAAAATATGCGGTATTTCACTGTGTAGGCTTGCTTTTCTTTCTTCTCCAGATGGGCGATTTCTGCCAGGGGCTTCACTGGACCTGGGCTGGTGGGACGGATACGAGTTCAGCACGACGGACAGCTCCCGTTGTCCGCCTGCCCATGCTGGGCTGGGCAGCCCTCCTGCTCCTCTTCCTCCGCTCCAGCCTGCCTGTCATCAGCAGGATTCAGAAAATACCCCCCAAAACACTATCCTGAACTCAACAGGCTTTTGTCTGTTTCGCTTAAAACTGCTAGGGCTCTGGCAGTGAATGCATTTAACCCCCCCTGATATTAACAAGAGTTGCTGGGGAAAACCAATGGTACCTTTGTAATTAGGATGTGATCCAGTGCATCACTTAACAGCAAGTTTTATAGATCTTTACTCAGCTGTTATTTGGGCTTCCTTTACAACAAAGAGGCAAGGTGTCAAAGACTAGCTCTGAGCACATCGCCATCTATAGATTTCTTATAGTAAGTAACTTCCATGGTACAGCAGTTAAGACTATTCAGCAGAGTTAAAAAACAACCAAAAAAACCCCAAACAAACAAACAAAAAACCAACAAAAAAACAAAACACACCAAAAAAACCCACCAACCAACCAAAAAACAACCAACTAACCAAAACCCTAAATGTTTCCAAGTCTCACTTGTGTTCACAGCTCTTGTTGCCAAAAAAATGAACTGGATATTCTGGGGTGTAATTTGGTATCTTTCCTGCCTGAAGCTAGATTGCTTTGCATAGGATTATTTAATCATTGTATTAGAATCCAGATTGCCAACAGGGTGGATTAGTTTTGCAATCAGGTTACAACTGAATTAGAAAGGATGTGTTACCTTCTTCTGTAATGCTTGTAATTGAGCTCCGGGGGGTGAAATCAGACATGTTTATAGAAATCCACCATGGTTCTCAAGCTGGCTTATATACTTTTAGCATGCTGGTTTCAACCTGAGCCGCTTCCAGGCCTTTCACCCAGTTCTGGCTGCAGAGCTGACCCGGGAATGAAACACATCAAGTTCTTCTGTAAATCGAGTAACCAGCTTCTATGTTGTGTGACCATCAATACAATACGATAGCTGAGCACCACATGTGTATGTTAACTGCTGTACTATAACTTAATTAGCTTCCTGTATATAAAGACTATGTTTGATGTTTCTGTTAACATCTACCCTTGAGTGCTTTGAATAGGAAAAGCCTGATAAAGTTAATCACTGGTAGGTGAAAAGGCAGCATGATGACAGATGAAATTTACAGTTGTATAATAATGCACACTGGAGGGAATAATTTCACTCATGAATATTCAAGAGTAGGTGATAGTTTTCCAGGGTCCTGCTTAGTTGTGTGCAAACCTGGAAAAAAAGTTTCTGCTACTTGTGCAACAGTTAGCACGACGATAGTTTTGCTATGACAGGAAGCTACGGAAGTGTTTTAACTCACTACTACACTGGGAAAACTACACATAACAAATGAAAGAGGACTGACATAGGAATAGGGAATATTTACACATGTGGTAGAAGACCTGTATTTAGTTCCTGTCACAAGATTGTTTCAACAGTTTGATGCGCTTTTGTGTTACTAAGCTCTTGGCCCTCCCAGTCACTTAATAGAGGGCTTTGGGCCCACAAGAGCTCTAGCATCAGATGTCAAACTTATGCCTTGTTAGAATACAAGAGGAAAATGAGATGACAAAGTGAGAACTTAGCAAAGCAGAGGGTAGTAGAGGATACCCCCCTCCCCCCCCCCCAATTAAGCTCTTCATGTCTTCAAACCTTTTTAGATCCCCTCCAAGGGAGGGAATGACTCAGTGAGAGTAATTGCCACCAAAGCAGAATTAATTTTGAGAATTTGTGTACTTTCAGCAAGGCTTAAATACCAATTTCTCCATCATACTTTATCTACCTATTTCAATAAAACCTCTTGCAAGCCTTTGTTATTTTTCAAGCTGTCTCCATTTCAGAATTTATAATGTGATTTGAGTATCCTGAAATGAGCAAACCTAACACAAAGTGTTGGACCAGATGAACTGTGTGAATTTTCATTTCTTGTGCCTTTCAGCTTCATGCTCATTTATTGTGTTAACTTGTTTCATGAAGCATTAAACAGAAGAGTCTATAAGTTCATGCGGACTTAACTAGAGTTTATAGCAAATTAAAACTTCAAGCGTTGCTGCTATAATTTTATAATTTCATGAATATCACCTTGTATTTAATATTTATTTTCATGTATTTCCTGCTTTTGAAGAACATTCACAGAGTCAAATTGTATAAGATGTCAGAGAATCAACTCCCCTTAAACACTATGCTGATGTTTATTTTTATCCTTGTGAATAAAGTTTCAACGCAAAAAATTCTGTCACTCATGTATTTAAGTATCACCCGACTACTACTCGCTCTGCAATTAGAATACTTTTTAAGAATGGAAGGACCAGCAGTCATGGTTCTTCTAAGGAAACAAAGCTTTGTATTTGCAACTGTATGTCCAAAGAGGCTGCGGTGGCTGTGTTAATAAAAACCAAAATGCAGCATTTTATTTGTAGAGTCAGAAGGAATTGGCAGGAATAGTGAGAACTCTTGAGGTTTTTTTAACCAAAGGATAGCAAAATATGTGCAAATCCCAAAATTCTGTACTCAGCTTTAAGTAGCAATATTTGGAATTTATACATCAGACCAATGCAGAAGCTAAGAGAGTGCTGTGAAAAGCTACTGAGCGATGCTTGGCAGTGTTAAATATATTACCTGTGCTTTAATCTATTATTCTCTTTCCAGTCCTATTAAATTCAAAACAATTTTTCCTTTAGTTTCCCCAACCAATAAAGAAACTTGTGTTAAGTCAAGTGTGAACACTGTAACTGTGACGTTAGGAAAGTCATAAGGAAACAGGATTTGAAAGACTAATTTGTGACTCAGTCCTCAGAGGCACAAGTTCTACCAGCTGCTCTTCACTATGACTTAATGATTTGTTTAATAAAATATGTATTAAAAATACCAGTGGATCATACATATATACATTCTGGGATGGCACTGAGAAGCACCATCAACTGTGCGCTGCTAAAAGGACAGTATCTAATGACAGAGCAAATCCCCTTCCATCTAAGGGCCTCTTGCATTTCCACATTTGCTGCACACTTATCCCAAGTTTCTTCCAAAATGATGGTTAGACTCCCATATTTTATTACATGCGAGGAATAATAATGTCTTTGCTTACATTATAATTGTAAGGCACTGGAATGGGTTGCCCAAGGCCTTTGTGATGCTCCATCCCTGGTGGTGCTCAAGGACAGGTTGGACAGAGCCTTGCGTGGTGTGGTTTAGTGTGAGGTGTCCCTGCCCATGGAAAGGGGGTTGGAACTGGATGATCTTAAGGTCTTTTCCAACCCTAACTATTGTATGATTCTGTGATTAAAGTTGTCAAAATAAAGCAAATAGGGAACTTGCATTAAAATCAGATGTTTGTATTAGATGAGTACAAACATAAGCATCACCCAATTTTAGGTATATGGATAGTGTTTCACGTCTGTTCTTCAGAAAGAGGATTCTGGCTACTGCTGGGAAGAAAAGCAGTTGTCTACTCCTCTAAAGGTGCTGTCAAATACCAGCCTTCTTGTACCAGTGGCAAAGATCACCAGGAGCTGGAATTCACCAGATGACTCACTGACTCCTGTGAAACGGCCGTGCCTACCGCTGCATCTCCAGCACAAACCCGGGGACGAGAGGGGTTTGCTGCCGGCTGCCCAGCCCACGCTCCGCCTGCGAACGAGAGCGAAGCGCACACTTTGCTACGGCTTTATTTGGGCCCGGCCCGGGCGTGGGGAAACCCCGCCAGGAGAAAGGCACAAGCGACGTTTTGCAGAGAAACAATGTGCTTCCCCCCACTTCCTGAGGTCCGTGGTACGGGGGGTGGAGGTAGTGGGGGTCGGTAGTGGCAGCCGGGCCAGCTACTACCTCCCGGCGGCTGGCCGGTAATACAGCTCCCGCTCCAGCTGCTCGACGGTCAGCGTCCCGCGGATGCGGACGCAGCCGGGGTTAAAGACGGAGTAGGCGCTCAGCTCTCCCTGCCGCCGCTCGTCGGGGCCGCGGGTGCCGGCGTACATCCAGTAAAGCAGGGAGAGGACGAAGTAGGGCAGCCCCAGCTCGAGCTCCATGAACAACGCCAGCAGCACCGCCCACAGCAGCACCTTCAGCACCAGCAGCAACCTCACTGACACCGGAGCCACCGCCTCGCCGGAAGAGGCCTGTAGAAGCGGCAGCGAAACGCGGCGTCAGGCACTGACCCGACGCCACGCAGCCCCGCCCCTCTCCTCCCCTTCTCCACCCACCTCAGCGCCCACCTGACAGCCGCCTCCCGGGCCCGCTGCGGCGGCCTCCCGCTGTCCCTCGGCGGCCTCCGGGGCCGTGGCCTTTCCCGGCGGCTTCGCGGGGGGCGCCGAGCCGGCGGCGCTGCCGCGGGCGGCGCGGAACTGGGCGAGGCGCCGCTCCACAGTGGCAGACATGGCCGCCCCCGCCTGCGCAGGGGCTGTACAGCGGCTCCGCTCGGGGGTGGGGCCGAGAAGCGCCGCTGCGGGGCGGACCCAGAGTGGGGCTGAGTCGGGAGGAAACCGGGGTGGGAATGCCTGACCCGGAACTGCGGGGCGAAACTCCGGTATAGGGAGCCGCAGGCAGTAGGCTATGCTCTGCCCTTCCTTTTCTGAATTGGTAGTGGAGCCAGACGGTTAGCTCTGGAAAAAAGCTGTACATCACCAAAGGCCTTCCCCGTCTGTGGTTTGTTGTTTTGTTTTTCATATTTAAACCTTAATGACTAATGTTGACACCAGAAAGGAAAGGGAAAGGATAAAAGGAGGCATGGGGTGACCAAAGCCTGGAGAAGAGGAACGAGGAATTAGCAACCAGTGTTATCAGCAGGGTTTGTGTTGGGTGCTGGAGTGGCTTTAGAGCTCTGCTGAACAGCCTGGGCAGGGTTGGCATGGAGGAGGAGAAGGAGGAAGAAATGAAGGGCACCTGCATGTGTTCGGTTTGGCCCGCAGGCCCATGCTCAGTGGGGTGAGAGGAGCCACGGCTTGCCCTGGCTGAGGAGGAGTGTGTGGTGGGCTCTCTCCAGCGCAGGCCTAGGGGACTCTGCAGTGTCCCTTGGCATGGGTATCTGCTAAAACCACGCCAGTTCGTCCCACTTTCTCTTTAAGCAAAAAATTAAATCAGAAAAACCAGCTCTGTCACGTCATCTCTCAGCTATTAGTACAGCCAAGAAATAGAAATGTATTTACTGGAGCTGGCTCTTAGCCTCAGGAGTGAAATATTTATCACTCTGCAGCAGTAATGATTAGCCATGAGACATCATTTCATCCTGCAGTGCCATTTCCAGTTACTTATAGCTTTCTCAGAAGTGACCTTTGGGCTGAATATCTCATGCATGTGTCAGCTCAGAAGTTAATATGAGAAGTCTAATAAAAATCAATTTGGGTGTTCTTAAGTTATCTTAATGTGGAAAAAATTGTGGGTTGTTTTCCAGCCAAATAATTTTTTCAAATGCCTATTTTATGCTCAGTTACAAAATAACTTTCTTTTAACCTTGCAACTTTGCAAAAAGTAACACAATGAATGACATTTTTCTCGTTATTTGTGGAAATTTGATTTTGAAATAACAGTGCAAAATGCTTTAAGATAGCCTGCACAGGATGTTATTTTGACTTTTTTCTTTTCTCTTGTACTACTGTTCCTGAAAACAGTTCCTCCAAGAAGTGCTGGGTAATTCCACATGTTATGTTCTGCATGCATCATTCATAAAACTAATAGTTTGAGCTTAATACCACCTTTGCAAGCTAAACCCGGTGATTCACATGCTCTCAGCTAATATTAAAAATTTACTAGGTTTAATACGTATCTGCTATTGTGCAAACAAATAGCTATCTTATGGCCATGTCAGGATACCTGTATTGCCCTGTGTTGTTAAGACACATGTAAAAGTGTGCTGTGAATCATACCTTTGAAGCCTAAGAGCACTACAGCAATCACATCTGTAAATGAGTGTTACACTGCTGACAAATACCTAAACAAATTTGGATCCGTGAAGTCTTAGATGATTTCAGTATATCTTGGTTTTAAACAAACAGCTTCATTGGCTAGACAGTTTATTTAACAAACCATCTGGACAATCTGTTCTGTACTGGTAATGCTTATAGAGGTCCTGAACAGTTCACCAAGCCCAATCTTTGACTCCTCAGCCAGTGGTTGGGAGGGCAGGGAGGGCATAGAGAGCTCAAAGAACTCTTCTCTGTGTCTCTTAAGTCACTTCATGCCTTTCGTACTACATATGAGGGGAAAAAAAAAATGCTTGTAGTCTTTTTGTAGATGTGAGACCATGAGTCAAGTCTTTCTCCCCTTTTGCTGCAGCTAAGTAAATGATTAATCAAAAATGTCCAGTGCTGCTGATAGATCTCTCATGCTTCATTCTCAATAACTGACATTCTGGAACCGCTCATCAACTTTTAGGAGGCAGCATTAAGATAACTTCAAAAACTTGTGATTGTTTTAACTTGGTTTCATGTTAAATCATAATGGTAATGTCTGAAATACAAAGAAGCCCACATATGTATTTCTCTCAAGAAGAAAACCTCTTGTTCTTTATATATTCCCAGTTTTAACCGTTTTGAAACCCTTTATCCCAGCTATCATCTTTTCATTATATTTTATTATATATGATACAGAAGAATCTTTGCATTCTACTCTCAGCCAATTATCACCAGCATAAGGAGCTACTTTTTCAGTTCTTGGAAACTTCCAAAACATTAGGAATCTTGGCTATGTCACTCCATCAGCAAGAGAACTGAAAAACATGAAGTGTGTCAGTGGTTTGGAATGCTGTTGCTTACTTCTTACAGCTGCAGCTATCTGTTCATGTGTACCAGCTTTTTCAGATATCAGCACTAATCAAGTCACATTAACTCTTCTAATGGATTACTCTAATTCACTGACAGGAGCTTTCTCCTTCATGAGATAAGCATCCACACACACACTGACTTCCTAAGTGCCATTAATGCAGACAGAAGGGCAGCCTATTATTAATTTAACAACCTAGCTTAATTAGTTCAATGGAGCTGAGGGAGCATTAACTTTAGTTGTTGAGGTATTGGAGAACATGCATAAAATAGATTGAAGTGCATAAACTCATACTTGTCTAATTCCATACAGAGCTTTCTGCATAGCCATTTATTAATCAATTCTAAACTGCAGGGAACAACTGCTTCCTTTGTAAGAAATGGTCATTAATTTTCCTTCCTAAAATAGCAGTATCAGGGTACTTTGCCTTTAGACACAAAGGAAATTTTTTGTCTGCCTTTTATTGAACTAGTTTAGGTTCTGAATTGCAAATTTTCCTGTCTGTGTAGTTTCAAAATGTGTACATTGGCATATTCACCAGTGCATGCTAAAAGGTGCTGATATACTGGTACTTATGTTACTGCTTTATACACTGAAATGTTCTGTATTTAAACACATCAAAACATGGGCAAAGCAGAATTATTAATATTCCAGTCACAACTCTGAAATGTTCCTTATCATTTCATGTGCAACTTCATTTGAGGAAAAGAACACAGTTAAGAGAAACTTGTTTAGTGAATGTCAGCTGTAAATGTCAGATCTCAAAACTTACTTATTAAAAAAAACCAAAACAACCCAAACCCAAAAAAACGCAAGAAAACAAAAAAAAAACCACCAGAATCTTGTAAATTAACTATCGAAGCACTTTTTTGAGGTTGAAGACACATAAGGCTTTTTGGGCTTGAAGTGAATATTTTTTTATTCTAGGTTTGCGTAGCACTTAACCACAGCAGCCCATAACTAGATGCTGTAACAGCGTTTCCCCCGTGGTACAGACAGCGAAAATGGAAGTAAAGAGCATCCAAAACCAACATAGAGCCCATTCTGTACCTGAGTTCTGGTTCCAAACCCATTTCCTTCAATTCCATTGGAGTTTAAAATATAGAAAATACTGTAATCTAGAACGTGAATAAAAACCGAGAAAGACTAAAATGGAATGCATTGCTCCCTTAAATACATACATACACACTCAGTCTTCAGAAGCTTTCATTAAAAGCATGCCATAAACTTTAGCATTCACATTGTCTTCCAGTTTTATACAGCCACTTCCACAAAAACACAAAGGGTAGCAGAGCACTGACAAGTTTCATTTCATTTTTAAAAGCACAGAACGCCCAGAAAAGCTTGCAATGCTTTCTCATACCTTCACATCTCTGCCCTATATGACAGATATCATCATCCAGAAGCACTGAGCTGTCATCACAGTTGGCAATGTGCATTGCAGCTAGCTGGCTCGAGCCTCAGGCTCTTGCTGATAAATATAATTTACCTATAAACAGTCCAAATGTGGTTGAGACTGCATCTGCACCACTGAGACGCATGTAACAGGCGTTAGGGCTTAGTGCTATGTCTGAATTTCCACAAATTTTTCAGCAGAACGCAAGATGAAAGAGAGAGGCATTGTGGCAGTCCTGTTCCTCTTTGGGTCTGCAAAAAAGAAATGAGCATACCTACAATAAAATACTTGAATATGTATACCTCAGCATAATCCACAGGACAAAAGTCAAACTATTACTTATGGCAAACTGTCAGATTGTATGGAAATACTGTCAGTTTACTCTTTTTTCCAGTTTCTCTTTTTTATCCTCATCTGTCTTAGTCCCAACACCTACACTGGATTTTGGAGTATTTATGGTGATTGTCACCAGAAAGAAAACTGCTTGGTCAGATCACAGCTAACAGAGAACAAAGGTTAGGGTTAAGGCCTCCCCTATGTTTTTGAAAGACGGGAATAAACTAGCAAATCCACCAAGAGAACTTTCAGCGTGACCTTGGAAAACACTTTCCCACATCACTACTTAAGTAAATGATATACCAACTACTTCTTTCCAACTCTGCTATGGAATAGTACAAATAACTGTCATTGCAACAGAGCTTTGAGTTCTAAACTGCACCCAGGAATGCACAAAACTTGTGTTGAGGTTCACCACTGAAAATTAGTGGATGGCACACACAAGGAAAAAACAGGTATACCAGTAATGAATTTAATCCTTAAATTGATCTGCCAGTTACAGAAGGAATGCTTATGGGCTTGTGATTAACACAAGGTGGATGTCAGTGGGGATTTTGCCAGGTGCTGATATACTGGTACTTATGTTACTGCTTTATACACTGAAGGGTACACAGTGTTTGGGATTGCATCTCCTGGCAGGCAGAATTGAGTAAATACCTCACTATCTGCTTGATGAGACCTATGGGCCTCACACAAAGTTATTTCACAAAATTATTTCCCTTAAACCAATACTACAATAACTACTTTATAGCTTTTTTGTTTGTTTGTTTGTTTGTTTTTACCGTGATAAATCTTGCCAATTTATTCTGTTTATTGAACTGTAAGTATTTGTCGTGGTTTAAACCCAGCCACACAGCTCAAGCCCCCTTTCTTCCCCTCCCCCTGCTCTTGGAGAATCAAAAGAATGCAACTCCCACAGGTTGAGATAAGAACAGTTCAGTAACTAAGGTAAAACACAAATCACTGCTGCTACCACCAATAACAATAATGAAAATAATAATGATAAAGAAAATAACAAGGGAAGAGAATACAGTACCTCACCACCCACTGACAGATAACTCACCCCCACGCTGCCCGACAGAGCACCTACTGAATACCTCCTCCAACCCCCCAGAGCCCTAGCCCTTTTGGGTAACTCTCAGTTACATCCTGAGCATGACATGCTGCGGTATGGAATACCTCTTTGGTCAGTTTGGGTCAGGTGTTTCTTCCCAGCCTCCCAGCCTCCCTTCCTCCCTGACAGACTCACAAAGTCCTTGGTCAGAGTAAAACATTTGGGCAGTAACTAAAAACATTCCTG
This sequence comes from Agapornis roseicollis, assembly GCA_002631895.1. NCBI lineage: Eukaryota > Metazoa > Chordata > Aves > Psittaciformes > Psittacidae > Agapornis > Agapornis roseicollis. Next base: position 48,147 of record NDXB01001446.1, read on the forward strand.
TTATCAGTTCTGTTCCCAGCTGAAAGTCAAAGCACAGCTGCACCAGCTACTATGAAGAAGAAAAAATGACTGCTAGTATTCCTCACAAACCTTGTACATTATGCATACAGGGTTTCAAAATAAGAGCAATTACATGAAGATGACAGTTAAAGTCGTCAATAAGGTTAGCTTCTTACATAATGCATTGAAGACAACCAGAACAGGATTGAGTCTCTAAACTTAGGACAAGTAAAGTTCAGAACTGGGTCTGTCTGGTTCTACTACAATAAGAGAATCACAGAATCATAGGATACTTAGGGTTGGAAGGGATGTTAAAGAACACCTAGTTCCAAAGATCATCTAGTTCCAAAGATCATCTAATTCCAATCCCCCTGCCATCGGCAGGGAAACCCTCCAATAGACCACATTTCTCAAAGCCTTGTGTAACCTGCTCTTGAACCCTTCCAGGGATGGGACATCCACATGGATGTGATGTGGAATGCTCATCTTGCCTCTGATGGGCTTAGAAACCAAGGGCTGTGTTTTGGCCTTTTGGGGCTGAGCATGAAGGACAGTCAACATTGCAGGAAGTTCAGAATGTAACCTCACACCTGAGCTAGCTCCTTAGTCAAGCTCATCCAGAGTTTAAGTATTTCATTTGGCTGGGACCTCAAAGGCTATGCTTTGAGCAATCAAGCTTCAGAAGGAAGGGAGGAAAACCCCAAATCTATTGGTTAAATGGAGATTTAAGATGGCAGAGAAGACTGAGGACTGTTTCTAGGTCATTTGTTTATCTCAGAGGGCAGCAAAGGATGTAACATGTTCTTTTGTCAGTTCTTCCAAAGGATGACTAAGTGGCTTTGACAGGCAGGACACTGTGAATATTTAGCAGTATTATCCTATCATTTCTGTTTGAGCAATGCAATAAGGACAACAATCTGTAGCAGATAAAATATGAATTCATAAGGGAAAAATATTTACAGATTAAAAGGTCTGACATTTATGTTTCTAGAGAAAGGAGAAACAGACATGAGCAAAATTCTCTATATTCTAGTTTTGTAAAATCAAAGTGGTTGTTGCAGACCCTTCACATAAATCGAATTCTGGCCTTAAATGCATACCAGTGTATATTTTCTTTCTTTCTTTCTCCATCTGTGGTCTCTTAACTCCCTTCTGGATAAGTGCCAGAGAATTTACGTGGTTTTTTGAGATTCTGGAGAGTAACAACCCATGGGGTGATTTACAGGGTGAACACACAGGATTCAGCCGAGACACCATGAACCTAAGGAGAAATTATAGCACCCTCTGGTGTCATTTTAGATGATTACGTTGAAGATTCATGTTTTAATTTGCTTGGGGAAAAAAAAAAAGCCAGAATATTTGGTTCATAACTTTTAATTCCTGTTAGAAAGACTGTGACTGCCCTGTGATTTATTTCTGTTTTATTGCTTTGTAAATGACTATGTAACACTCAAAAATTCAGATTAGTTTCTCTTTTAGGATCTAAATAGAACTGAAATATTAAATTATGTCCTCTGCTTATGTGAGACAAGCAATATGCCTTTCGAACTATACCTAACCATACCTTTGCTTTCAATAAGTGTGGTCTTTATCACATGTACACTGAATTTCAGCATACATTTTCTAAAACCTGCTCTCTGACAAGCCCAGGAGCCAGATAGCTTTAATCTTCACTTCTGCAATTCATACAGCTAACAGTGGAAAGCTGGACAGCGTGAGCTGAGATGTCATCTCCCTTTTCCCTGCTGCAGACACAGCCAATTCTGACACTCCCAAAGACGTATTTGTGGATTGACTACAGAGACCTGAAGTGGTTTTATTTTCAGATTAAGGACTGAAGTACAATTCATATTACATTAGCTGAATGTATGCTCCCCCTGTCCATAATTCCTGTTTCACTTCTGTGATGTACATATGGTTGTGGTTTTGGGGTAAAAAAAAAAAATTCTAAAGTAAAAATAAAATAACATACAGAGACTCTTCCATCATGTATTTACAGAGGTGGATTTATTTGCTGGCTTGTTAGCATGCAGTAGAACAAGAGAACTGATGGGGAATCAATAGGACAGAAAAGTGCCCTCAGTGGCATCAGCTGGTGCATAAGCATCACTAGCACTTCATACTCATACAGTAGCAAGTGTCTGGCCCAGTATTCCTCAGGGAAGGTAGAGGCCTAATGCCAAGAAAGGCTCTTATGCCTGGCTGAATTCAATGTCTATGCTTATTTCTGGAAAAAAAAAAATCATAGGAGGGTGAATAAAATGTTATCTGCTCTATGGTTACATTTGCTGTGCATCATTACCTGCAGACTATATAGCCAAAAGAATTTGTCTCATATCACCAGGCCTATCACAGTTTAGGTTTGTCTTTAGTTGCCATATTACCACCTCAGCCTCATTTCATGAGTTGATTCCCTCTCCTTTTGTTTTATGTTTTCATGTTCTTCAATTTTAGCTGACTGCAGAAAAGTGAAACCCACGCTCGCAGGTCACAGCCTCAGTCCTTCTGTCCCCTCCTCAGCACTTAGCAAGGCCATAAAGTTTACAAGACCAATTCCATCTAACATTCCTTAGGTACTTCATTGTAACTGTTTCTATTAATGCTTTATTGAACTTACGGTTTTGTTGTATACATCTAGTCTAAGACAAAATACTCTCTCCAGCTGATAGATGGTGATCTCTTTAGGCCAGCACCACCTTTCAAAGCGTATAAATCAAGGTTCTTACTTGATGTACACTTCTGTGGCCTGCAGAGAAGTTGACAGGGTGTTTTGCTATTGCTGACTGACATCTCCTATGATGTGGCACTTATGTCATGGTCCAGGAAATTTAGCACAGATTCCTCTGATCTCTTGATGAAACCCGGTACATGGTGCTGTGGTCTTTCCTTCAGCACAAACAGTGTTTGGGAGCTTCTGGGACCTCAGGCAGTTTTACAGCATACGTCATTCAAAGCAGCCAAGCACTAGCACCAGATGGAGGAGCTGCAGCACCACAGCATGCACATCTCTGATGAGAGCATGCCACATCTCTGCCATGGCCTGCCTACACTGCACCAGGAGCCAGTAGTAACAGCAGCACAGCAAATCAAAATCAGAGGAAGTTTCTACACACGGTTCTCCACATTTTTGACCTGTTAACTGACATCCACTTCACTAAAAAGTCTGGTTTATAGCACCTGCTGTGTCCACTAGGTGGTAGCAAAAAGGCGTTACTGGGTGAGGAAGGGTTTTCCAGGGCTTCCGTCTACTGTTCTCCACTAGGGCACTGTCGAGCAGACCCTGAGTCAGGCTGCTGCTGGTGGTCATGGGTAGGTGAGGGGAAACCCTGAGGAACTTCAGTCGTATAGATCTTGGACTATGAACTTGCTAAAGAGTAAATAGTTCTCAAAATTCAGAAATTTGCGAGGAAAGCAAGCCGCAGCAAATATTTTGCTTTTTTTCTGAACTGCAAAATAGGAAGAAAGGCATGCTTGGGGATTTTCTCCTTCAAAGCACCCCCAAAACCTGCAGAGGAATGCTTTGGTGAGATGCTGTCCCACAGACAAATTGTCAAATGTGTGGAGTTTTCCATGGTCACCTCATTTCTTCAGGATATGCTACATAGAGTAAAGCCATCTCTAAGGAAAGTGCTAGAGGCCAGAGAGGTGAGCAAGGTAAAGTCCATTCCTGGTGTTCTAATGGCATTGTTACTTCATTTAAAAATACCTACAATTAATATACATACTAGACTATCTGTTGGGGTGAGGATTAAGGCACAAGCTTAAAGACGCAGACACGGATCTTCTATTCCACATCTCCACATCCACTGCTAGCACTAGAGCTTAGTAAAAAAATATAAAACTGTCGATCTTGTACAAGTTTTTCTTCTCCATATGTGGATATACTCAGTATTTTTTAAATGGAAGAGGAGATTATGTTTGGTGAAAAGAGAACAAAATGATTGCCTGGAAATAAAATATTTACATAGAAAAAGAAAGAAAATAAACCAAGAAAAATCTCTCATTCAGATCCCAGTCTTACTTGATTTAGGGTAAGCACTTGATTTCAATGGGCATCTTTACCAGAGACTGTGACCTCTGCACTGGTGCTACTGCGTCACCTCATGGGACACAGTTGTGCCATCTGTCTCTACCCAGCCTCTGCTTATTTGCAGGTCTATCTTGGCATGTTAATCTGAATTACCACACTACAGGAAACATCTTTTGCTGAAACATTCTTGTAATATATTTGGATTACAAGAAAAGGCATTTTTTTATTTGGAAAATTGCTCCAGGAGCTCCTGAACATCTCAGTTCAATAAAGCAGGAAGGCCATGATTTCAGAGTGAAAAAGCAAAGCTCAGCAAACTTCCTGACCTCCTCTTGGGCATACACAACCTCCCAGCTACTGCTAAAGCCTGGTAGAAAGGGTGAGAAAATAACTGTGCAGTTGTGTGATACTAATCAAGTAGCACTGGGAAGGATGCAGTTTGTTTCTCTTCTCCAGCTTCTCAGCCTTTAAGCTGTAGCAGCTCAGGCTTCTTAAGAGAAATCCTCACCAGACTGCAGTTTAGCTGAGTTCTTACTGTTCTGCAAGAAAAAAGCAGAGCAAGGAAAAGGAGAAAACAAAAAACCAAACCAACCAACCAAAAAACCAGAATAATCCTAGTAACTGTTTATTAAAAGTGAATACGTTCAAGAGCAAAAATTCAGAAAATGTCACAAGTCAAACAGCACCAGTTATATCATCTTTTCATTCCTTCAGGTTTGAGTCACAGGTGTGGTAATCAATAATCCAGGGATAAACTGTTCAGCAATTTCTTCAATATATTAATCACAAGCAAGCCTTTTATGAATGTCAGGCACTCCTGTACTTTTTTATTTATATTTCACTTTTTTTTTTAAGGCAATATTAAAAACAAATAAAAAAGTCCCTGGTTTATTAGACCATTACTAAACTTCATATCCTTTACACAAGACTAGTTTGCCTTGGAACACAATGCCTGTGGCACCTTCATTTCCTCATATAAATTATTTGCCACAGTTCCTGCATGTAAGTTATAACCCAGTCCTGCTCCATTTTTAGATATCACTGTGAAAAGAATGCTTTAAATCAAGATGAATACATTTCTGTTGCTATGGTGGACCTCACAATGCCTTTTCCTGATGTCAAATCTTCTCTAGCCTCTTGAAAAATACCATTGCTTTTGGAGATGAAAGTTTTCCCACTAACAGGATATGTAGCCTTTCACCTCTAAGATGCTGTTTTGAATCCTGCTCTACTCAGCTGCCAAACAAGTGTCAAAGAGCAGCAATCTAGATTACAAGAGTTGAAGGATCTTGATCTAATTTCCAGGGAAAAGACTTTCAGAAAACATAGAAGTAGTCCATTTGGCCTTGCTCACCAAAGAGTTAATGATTGGAAACTAAAGTTAGACCAGCTCAGTTATGAAATAAAATTGCTATTTTTGGTTATTCATTCACTTAAGTATCTTAAGTACAGATGTAGCAGACTTTAGATTTGGTAAGGGAAAGACTATGCAGTTACCAGAAGCATGTACTGCACATCATCCTAGTGGCAGCTTTAATACCTTTGCTTTATCTCCTGCCAGCATAAGGGGCTAGTGACTGCAGCAGCCCTTTCTCACTCAATAATTGCCTCTTTGCTTATGCCCAGCAGTGCTTTCTCCAAATCAAGGTTGGCGTACAAGCGGGAAAAAGGGTTCCCTTTTTGCATGCCCAAACCATACCTATCCCATAGTTGAATAGAGTATTCTATATCATGTTTTTCATGGATGATGGTCCAGGAGCAGCAATAATAATAAACTCTCTTGCCCTATGCAATTTCATTAACCTCAGTCAATTTGTGACTATGGGCTTTGCAGCCTCAAGTGTCACCTTATTTTCTCCCATCAGAAACACAAGTTAGTCATGCACAGTTTTATTTATAAAGGTAACATGACCTTGTTTATCTGAGCCCCTGAGCTTTTGGGTAAGCACAGAGGCTAGAAAAATGGGAACACTGTCCCTGAGCGTGAAATCCAGCATTTTCTGAGCACCCTTGTGCTGCCTTCATGAGGGCAAGTAAACATGCTAAACAAAGACGAGACTGTAAGGATAGCAATCAGGAGGAGGACTTAAATCTGAAGGCTTTGCACATACGCAAATAAAACACACACACACACTCCAACCCCCAAAAAAACCAAGAACAACCAACCAAAACAAAACAAAAAGAAGTCACTACAGAAGTTCCTTGCCAAAACCCGTACACATCAAGCACGGTGACAGGGAAGAGCAAGCTGCTGTTTGGGTAATACAGATATTGCAGTTGGCTCTTGCCAGTCCTCCTGTCACTCATTGCTCAACATCTTTTCCTTTTCAGGGGAGTAAGGAAGGATGGCAGCTGGCCTGGGACCACTTGCTGAGCCATTGCCCTCTTCGGTCAGCTGCAGTGGGCAGATGTAGTGTTCAGGAATTTTCCATTTTTCACTCTGCATAAGGTTTTTTTGGTGCTGACAGGTTTCTCCCTTTTCTTCCTGGCGAATGCTGAGGTGAAGAAATGGCTCTGTTTCCCACCACTATCTAACGCATCCATGAACAGCTTCCCGTAGGCTTAAGCAGACTCTCACAGACCTTTTGTTCCTGACATAATTTTTTACTTTGTCTTCACAGTCTTCCACCCCTTTTTGTTACCTCTTTTGTGGCCTTCCTGACATTTCTGGTTTTGTTGGCCTTTTCCCATAATTTTCCTTTTTGTTTGTGTTGCTTTGTTGATCCTGCTGATTTATATTTTTTTACTGTGTCTTTATCTAGTCCACACCCCAATGCTGAGATAACTGGCCATTTTTTGCTCATCAAGTACATCTGACTTGGTAATAAATAGCTTTAGGTCCCTATTAGTTACTTAGCTTTTCCACTTCAGCCTGATGCTATTTTGTGCTGGGCTCAGTGAAGTCTACACTCCTTCCTCAAAAGGTCAATGAAAGTCATGTTTGTGCATATCAGGACAGAATTTGGCAACAAAAGCTTAAGTTTTTCCGTGTTTCACTTTGCAGAAACTTAAAAATAGAAATGTAAAAAGAAGGGAAGATTTTTCCTGATGCACATTTCTCACTACACTCACATCACTGTGGTGATGTGTGTCAATGTGGTGATTTCATCACTACACTTACATCACTGTGGTGATGTGTATTTTCACTTGTGCCCACTATCCCAAGAGCTTCAGATAGGCATTTCTCAGGGGGTTAGGACACATGAAGTCAGTGGGTACTTTCCTGGGACTTTTAGGCCCCTGACTGAGCATTCTCTTACCTGCAAACCTGACCTTGGTTGTGTTTTTAGTATTTGGAAGGTAAATGGAGCAATACGTGTTTGGGTAGATACCTGCATATAAATATTCAGTAATTTTGTTATAGATCAGGGGCTAGATCAAGAGCTTCAGTCCCTTGTTCTGGATTCTAGCAGCAGCTTTCTGTGGGACACTGGAAACATGAAACATTGCTACACTAACACAAAGATCTTGAATCAGAAGACTTTGTAGATACAAACACAACAGGATAATTAGTAGGATAACAAGTACCATGTTATCCTGTATGATATGGGGCTTAATGCAGGAAATTAATGGGTTTAGTAGAGAACATGAACATAAATGGCCTCAGTACACAAAAGGACATTAACTGGAGAGGGACAAATAAATCTTGCAATTCTTCTGCAAGTGAGATTTTTTGATTTTCCTTATTTTCATTTGCCACTGAATTGGTTAAATAAATTCTCCATTCTAAGCAACATAACATCAGTAGTTTATTCTCTTATTTCTCTTATTCTAGAATAAACAACCAAAAAACCCTGAGTTTTTAGGGAGTTACATTGTATGCCATAGGTATGAGCACAATACCACCTTCAATATTTTTTTAGTCCTGGATGCCATTTTATTTAACAAAGCACTAGTTAGGGCAAGTAAACAAGGCCAAGAGGACACATGAACCTTAGTAGTTTGATAGAAAAATGTTGTAAGATCAACAAGATGGATGTCAGACTGCTTTATTGAGTCCTACCTGAGTGTTTCTTACTCCGTACCTGGTAATTGCATACCACTTGAAGGGAAGCCTTTATTTTTGTGCTCTGAGACCTGGGGGAAAAAAAAATCTGCAATATTGCTATATATTATTTTGCTTGCAGATGTACTTTGCTGAGGTCAAATAAATACATCTCAACATTCTGCCCAAGAATTTGTATTCCTCTTTATACAACACTGACAACTCCACAGCCATTTGCTTATGTCATTTTCACAGGCTAAGCTTCTCAAATAAGAGGTTTCATACTTTGTTCACTTAGCTGCTCTACTTTTACAGATTATCTATCCAAAATTGCCAGTATTGAAACATAACTGAAACAATCAGAAATGTTAAAACTGGCCTAAGGATATAGTCACAGCAATGTCTGTAGGTACAGTCTGCTTGGGAATTGTCTAGAACCAGACAAGAAAGACATTGTTTTTCAAGACATTATGCTTGCTGAGGCATGCATATACACTAACATTTCTTCCTATCTAATTTTTAGTAAATGTTTCTAATGAATCACCTGAATGAATACAGATTCATTTAAAACAATGCACAGTCCTTGTTTCTGGTTGTAATGTATATATGATATTTCAAAAGAATTATCACATATTAACAAGTTTTGCAAGGCTGTGATGATACTTTCTTGCATTACCTGATAACAAATTAGTAAGCCACGTTTGCAATTATTGCACTTCGTATGATGTTTAGTAATTCCTGTAGAATTAATTTTACAGACTCATTAAAACACACTCTGCTAATAAAAAAAGATTTAGTCTGAAAATAGACGTGTAATGATTTTTGACGTAGTGTTACACCTGCAGTATTGGCAAACAAAATGGGGTTGTACAGAAACCTGGTTTCTATGGTTTATATTTAGAAACAAGAAATCATAATTGAGGCCATTGTTGTAATTCTGAACTATGCTTTGCATGTTTGAACATATGTTCAAAGCCCAAGTTTACCTAAACAAAACAGCCTGAGATCAAACATTCCCCTTGCAGGGAATAGGAAGCGCTGAGAACTTTGGACACCATGAGTCTGGATTTCTGCTGCGCTGCTTGGTATGACATCTCTATGGCACAGGAGTAGGAAAGAAGGAAAGGATGGTGGGAAGGTTTACACATGGCTCCTGCTGGTCCAGAGCAAGTGGAAGTGACAGAGAAGAGAGGCAAGGAAGTGGGTCTGGGTGTCTTTTATTTCTTAGTTCACTTCAAGATGTCCGAGTGGGAAGGATGGATGACTAGGGACAAAAATTGCCCATTGGTAAACACATTCCTTCCTGAGGCAAGAGTCCCTACAACCTTGAGCATCCTTCTGTGTCCTGCTTCTGATCCACACTCCAAGTCCCCAGTACTTTCTGTCTTCTGACCCAGATGTCATATCCCTCACCTCCCTGCACTGCAGTGACCATCTAAGAGCTCAAATGATGTAATTGCATTCACTTTACAACTCCTTCTTTTGTCCTCATCACCCCTTTTTCTTACAGCTTTCCTCCAATCCCAAATCCCACCTCACCACTTCTTTTTCAAATAAGCCACTTCCCCTTTTCTCAGATGTCCCATAAGTTAATTCTCTTCCAGATCACCCCACACACCCACTCCCCCTTACTTGCAAATCCTTTCCCACTTATGTCCTTGCCTTAGATCACCAAACCTGCTTTTAGATCTTCCTGCTCAGCTTTGGTGATGCATCATCACCTATCTGCCATACTCTTCCCCTGTAGCTGTGTTTTCTGCTAAAGCCTCCCCCTTTCTTGCCTGTCTTTGCAGGATAAAAGGAAACAATTTGAGCTCCTCCTTTATCCAGGATTTCAAAAGCTCAGTGTGTGCTTACCAGATACCAAGAAGAACAAAATAGTTTTCTAAAGAAAACAAGGAAGAAGAGGATGTAGGGTAGTTGTGTTTACTAAGAGAAGTCTCTGCAGCTCAGGTATTTATCCATAACTCATCGGAGGATTGGAGCATGAAAAAGGGAATTTGCCTAGAGGAAGAAGTAGAGCAGAAAACTTTGGCCAGGTCAGCACTGCTCTAAAACATGGAAAGGGGTCAAAGCAGGACATCTGCTACCTCCCTCAAGTCTGCACTACACTTGTATTTTCCAAGGCATTTGAAGAAGCACAACCCAAGCTATCCTACATGCATCATGTTTGAGTTCCATCTCTAGGCAGAAAGAAATGGGGCCCTGGACCCTAAGTCCTTGGGAATAGAATGAAGCAAGTCATCAGGGACATAGCTAACTGAGCCAACAGGGGAGATTTCTGGTTTGGATTTTGAGAAGTTTGCAACACAGGCCATAAAAATTTCCCCAGAGCTATGTATGAACAACTGTACTTCAGCAGCCAAGTGTTAGTTGTAGGACATTATGATGGCAACCAGAGAATTCCTTCATGTATACCATTGCAAAATGGTCCTGAGCAATGTTTATGAGTATATCCCTGAACATTTTTCCAGCACTGAAAGTGCAGGGAAAATCCTGTGCAGGTTTAGCTGAACTTTCTCAGAATGCTAGACAGTGCTAAAGAGCAAAGCAGCATGAACTACAGTGTAGCTGTTAGCAAGGAAAGTTGGCATGAGAAGGGAAGAAAAATTTCTGCTTGACTAAGGTTTCTTGATGATGTAAATTTTTTTTCCTTAGAGAATAAAGGGACTCTTACCATGACTGAAAAAAATGTCATTTCAGCTGACAACAGGCATCCAAATTCTGGAGGAGACACAAGCCAACCAAATGATCAATATACTGTAAAGAGCACTACACTAACAAGCTTACCTGTTTACAGCAAAAGGCTAGGACATATTCAGGCACTCCAGATTCTTTCTCATAGATGTCACGTGCACAGACACTACCCTCCTCATTATTGTACATGTGATTTGTAAATTCTGCTGCTGGCATTGCTGAAATATCGGGTTTAAAACAACAAACAAAATTTTCTCACATGCCAAAGAAAACAGGGATTTTAACATCTTAAGCCTTCCCTAGAGATGTCAGGATTCCTTGGTTTGTGTGTTACTCCACAGAACTGGATGTTATACCAATGTGAGGGAGGGACAACTCTGTTTTTTTCCACTTATTTCCCAGTGAAGAGCTCTTTGTCCACAGACTCCTACAACAAGTCTTCTTGTTTCCTGGCTGTGCTCATCATTCTTTTTTGAATTTGTTAGGTAGGATAGTTTTGTATAGGGTGGAGGGGGAAGCAATTGCATTTGCCCAGATTCCTGTGGGCAGCAGAAATTCAAGCAGCAGTTTGAAAGGAGGAAACATGACAAGTTAAGGCTAGTTGTGTCTCCCTCAGCTTTAATCCTTCTCAGAAAACCCTTTCTTCCTACCAGGAAAATGTTTCTGCTCCTTATCTGCTTCCCTCTCCATGTAGTCCCTGGTTTCCCTCTACCACTGAGATCTGTGTGTGGGCTGCTTCTCCTGAAGGACAGATGTTCGGCTCCAGCAGCAGCCAGCTGACCCTCTGCAATCCCTTGCACTGCTCCTCTGCCTGACTCTGACTCAGAAACAGCTGGGGGCCCTTCTACCCTTGGTGCTTGGCTCCTCTTGCCCCAGGTTCATCTCCCATCACAGCGCCATGCTGGGCTGCCAAGTATTCCACTTAGGTAACACTTGGCATTTCCAGGCCCAGGGCCTCAGCACTGACGCATTTTCCAAAATTATTTTCTAAAAAGCCACAAATATTTTGAATTCCTAGCAACTGAGAAACCCCAAAAGCAATAAAGCAGCATTCTTCTGCCAGGAAAGGAAGAGGGAAGCCTACAATGGGAAGAAGAATGGTGGATTGAGAACTGCTTCATCGTTCTACTCCCTCCTCCTTCTCTTTAAACTTGCTTGAAATGCCAAGTTCAAGGGAGAGGGAAGAAAGTAAAGGAGGAAGAACTGGGATGGGAGGGAAATAGATTTTGGAATCCTATGTCCAGGTGTAGAAATGGAAATGATCACAGAAAGCAATGTCTGCTTCTTTCTTTCTCTCTTCTCTAACTTCCCACCTCCATAAAACCCATGTATCAATACAGGTTAGAGACAGATGTTATTAATTTTTCCACTCCTTCCTTCATTAAAAATAAACAAACAGAGACACAGTTAATGGTTAATGCTGCTGAGTTCATGGAGCAAACAAACAGTTCACTTTTCTCATCTTGCCTGTAGTTTAATTACGAACTTAGGCTGCCTTCAGGCTACAATGGGCAAGAAAGCTGGAAATACATATATTCAGAAATGCAGGCAGTGTTTGATGTCTCTGAACTAAAATTAAAATAAAAAGAAGTGGAGAATAAAAGCAATATGCAAACCATGGAGCTTGGAGTCAAAGGGAGAAAGCAAAAAACTAGGTGAAAATAGCTGAGCAACTAGCAACACGGAGGACTTCTAAATTCAGCAGTCATGTTAGAAAGCTGTTTCTGTGATGGTTGTTAGTAAATAAATGATCCTCAAAAGTAAATGAAAGAGCTGTAGTTGCCAGCATGGCCTCCATGTTTTCAGGAACTTGAACAAGCAAGACAGGAAGACAAAAATCAAGACCCTGGGGTCTGGAGTCAGAACAATGACTCCAGAACAATGAGAAACCCAGAAACCCTGTGGGAGCATAAGAGAACTGGAGAATGTAGTGTATCCCCACAGTCCTCCAAAACACACAGGGAACTTCAGGATTGCCTTGGAGTACATGGTGCTCTGAAGCACTTTACACCAAAGCTCAGTATTTATCTGTCAGGGCAGTGAAAATAAAGCTGAAGAACCTCTTGGCTAAGGATGCTTGGACAACTCCAACACTCACCAGTGCCATAAGCAGTCACTGGACAGGTTCATAGCCACAGAGGGAAGGCTCCAATACCTGATGATGCAGAAAGGAGAGGGGAGCTTTCTGTCTGGGTTATTCCATGGTGGAAGAGGACAGCATTTACAGAAGCCTGCCAGAAGGCGAAGGAGTTAGAGCTTTAGTGCAAATGAAAACTAGCCCCAGAATATTTCCTTTAAGTGTGATCCACATTTTTCCATGTCTCAAATAGAATCAGAGCTCCTCATCTCAGCATCACATCTAAGCACATGAGATCAAGGTGTTGATCACTAAGCATCAGAGAAGTGAATTGGGTTTGCCTTTGGATACAATAAAATACAGGTGACTTATATTTATAAGGAACAAGAGGCACACGTAAACCAGCTGGCCTTGCAGAACATAGAAGATCACTATTCAAGAAGCCATAAAACATGATTAATAGTGGAGATATGCTTAAAATTGCTAGGAATGAAAATTAATCATCATAAGTACCTGATAACATGTGGAATGCTTGCTTTTTGAAAGTCAGTCAGGTGCATAGTGAGGCCAATTTCTAGGAGAAACTCCAGGGAATGCCTCCCATAATTTAACACTAAAAGAATTGGGTACCCCAACCTCAGACTGCTGCTAAAAATCCTGTGCATCAAGAAAACTTGAATAGCAAAGACACAGCACCTACAGACTGCAGACTCTGGAAACATGTAGCTGATGCAGAATAAAAATATACCCTAATTTTAACCAGTCTGTAGAACTTGAAGAGCTGTCTTCCTGATCTGTGCCTTTCTCTGCATCATCTAGTGAGTTGCCTTGTTAATCAGCACAGGAGTTTTCTCGAATAGTTGAGTGCTGGGTGAACACTATGGGAAGGATACAGTTTTGACAGGAAAACAAACATACAAACAACCAACCAACAAAAACTAAACAAAAGCTAAAACCAAAGAATCCAAATAGCTTCTTTACAGTTTTAACTCCTTAACACAGAAGAATTATATTTAAACTTAGATACACGTGTACAGATTACAGGCAATAGTATTTACATATTCATCCCAAAAATCTGACTATCTTGACATAAAAAGAATCCTTAAACAGCATGAAGGAAAAAAAAACAGGCAAAAAAAGCTTTCAGTGATGTTGCTTGTTGTTAGAACAACCATGGACTTTCAAACAGGAGCCGGAGTGTTTAGCCACAGTTCAGGAAAGGATAACTCAGCTACTTCTGTGAAACAAGATGGAGGTAGTACATACTCCTTTCTTTGGTTTTGGAACCATTAGCACAGGTGATCAGATTATGAGTGGGATGAATTAATTTTGTAAAAATATAAAAGCAGGCTACTGCATTAATGTGTGGTCAAAGGACAACACATCATTAATCTAATGATACACTTGTTACACTACCAATTGAAATGCTTTATAAAACAAAATAAAAGCTGAACACTGATATTGTCATAAAAGCTGTCATGAGTTACAGACATTTTTATTCAAATTATTTTAACCTTTTGCCAGAATACCAAGTCTCTTCGCTATGAGGGATCTGACCACTAGTTGGCATTGTTACTTCACTCAAATAAAAAACCACCTAACGAGGTGTTAAGCTGGAAAACGGGACCTACACTTTTTTGAGCTGTAAGCTTTATTTAGCAACATCTGGGAAAGGTGGTGATGGGGGAAAAAAAAAAAAAAAAAGAAAAAAAAAAAAACAAAAAAAAAAAAAAAAAAAACAAAAAAAAAACAAACAAACAAAAAAACCCCAG
>NDXB01001446.1:62970-93220 GCA_002631895.1 Agapornis roseicollis
AAAAAAAAGGAAGAAAAAGGTACCATAGTCATGTATTTCAGTGGTAAAGTCCAGGCTCCGGGCAAACCTGGTATTATTCCCATGTCAGGAAGCTTAAATACCAGAAACACAACTACTGAATGCAAACACAAAATAAAAGCACCTTATATCCCCATGAGCTGCTCCTTCTTAGAGTCTACGATTAAATTCAGCTCTACCAGTGCTTTATGTGTTGTTCTACCAGCTCTGAGCTCCTGGTAATAAAGGAAGTGACGCCTTTCCTGCATGAAGTTTCTGTCATTTTTAGAATGAAAGGAAGGGTTTTTTTTCCTCCTCTTCTGAGAAAAAGCAGCACACTATCTTTGTTAGATGGAGTGGAAAGAGGCCCTTTGGGCAGAGTCTACCTGTGCTGGATCAAAGAGGCTGCTCAGCACCGGCTGTGTTCTATCTGAGGTAGCATTATCACACACAGCTACTCCCTGTAGCTCTGCTGTGCAAGATAGGGAGCATCTCCAGGATTCAGCAGCACAAGTTGGTTATGGCAGTCCCTACAGAGAGGCAAGTGGTAAAGAGAACAGGGTGCCTCTCTATGCTCAGCAAGTGAGAGAACATAGAGGGTAATTTTCCCCTTTTGGAGTCTAACTTCTAGTGCTGACACTGAAACAGTTACTGTTTTGCTTTAGCTGTCAATCTGACTTCCTTTCAACTAAAGTTAACATTTCAGTTATATAGAAGCAAGCTTTCAAAATACCCACTTCTCAAAGGAGAACGAACACCACCTGAAAGAGCTGCTTTAGAACAATAAGAAAGATGTAATCTCTATAATACTGCAAATCCTGGCTCGTACACAAACCCACAGACTGACACTACTAGCACATTAAATATAGTGAGTCACAGAAAGGTTCTCAAATTAAACCCTCACCTACACTACTGAAATGCTTTATGGCCTTAGGTAGGTCTCATTGACACTCCTGAGCTCTAAAATACACTTAACACTTACCCAGCATTAGAGAGATTAGTTGGACTGCAGAGTGCTAAGTAAATGTTTACAACAATTAACAACCAAGTAGGATGTTTTCATCACCAAAACAAAAAGAAATGTAAAATACAAACAGCATCACTGTGGTTGGTGGAAAATAAAATTAAAACAAAAACTTCCTTCCATTCTACTGAATGTTTTAAAGCCAAAACAACAACAAAACACAGTCAATCAACCAGACTGTGGTTTTGAATAACTTGAGCAGCTTGACATCAACTTTTTAAGAGAGCCCCATATATTTAGGAAAATTTAAACACACTTTGCAGTTGCTTTGCATATACAACTTTATAAAAGTCTCATGATAGAAAGCAGCTGATCCTACAATATTCAAGATACCCCCTATTGCTCTAGATTTAATTAAATTAAACCACTCACAAGATTGTGCTATACCACAAGGCAATCCATGGATGATCTCAGAAGCTATAATAAACCATTCCCAAATTCTCCATTGTCAGATATCTTAGCAATTGTTTTCTTTCGAAAAATCTGTACATTAGAAACACTCAATGGGTTGGAGTTAGCAGATGTAATGCTGCTTAGAACACCCATGTATGCAGTCTAATCTTATTCCTCTCAGTAAGAAGAAACCGAAGTATGTGTGATAGCTCCTAGTTTATAACAGACTGAAGCCTGATATCCAGTTTTAGTCATTATCAAAAATCTATATGAACACTATCCAAATTATTTAGCATTAAAGTCTTCAATCCTTTGAAGATAAATAAGTTAACAAACTTTAAAATCATTAATGAAGTAAGGCTTGAGGAATATCTCTCCGAGCAGCATAAACATTGGCTCAGTTAACATCTCATGCCATCAGTGAAGAGAGATCACTAGCAGACCCAGGCCAAGATGCTGTGGGAAATAAGTGGAAGGCAATAACAGCTGGAAATATTTGGCACATGCAGTAAAGTTTATAAACCCTTTGGATTCTGGGTTTGCTTTTTTTTTAACCACAAAATATTTCATTTGCACTTCTAAGAAAAACAACGTCAGCAGCACCCAGGTGTTGTGGTGTGAAATGATATAAAGATGCCCCTACTTCCTTCCTCTCCAATTATCTGTTTGCAGAATGCATGTTAACAGCACTTCAGAAAGGTAGGAATACATATCTATATATATTAGAACTGGAAATCCAGTCATAGAATGCTTTGCTGATTAAATAGCCTTTATACAATAGTGCTGTATATATGTCCAGCTTTGCACTTCCTAATATATTCCTAACACAACAGGCAGTTTTAGCCACATTTGATGAATGGATTGGGAAGGTCCCAAATTCCTACAGTGCTGTAGGAGCTCTGAATAAGGAGAACAGATACCAACAAATGGCTCTATTGAGGGAAAGGCTGCAGCAGGGAATCAGCAGGTTCCTGCTGAGTCAAGTGAGGGAGTACACATACAGCCCAGAACAAGGCATTACACACACTGGTTTTTGCCCTTACAGTAATTCAGTGGAAGATGAGAGTATGTATGCAGGGAGCAGAAAGGCAGGGACTACTGAAAGGGGGAGAAGCGTATTGGTGGAGAGTTCAGGAAAAATGCAACTGTTAAATCTAGAGGGGTTTTTTAAAAAAATTCTTGTATTTATTTAATTTTACTGGCAGAAATTTGAGATATAGAATGCAAGATGTGGGGGAACTGAATTTTTGGAGCTCAGAAGAAATATAATTTCTTTCTGCTGCAATGGTTCCTAACTATTTAGACATCTCAATCAGATGAAACCTGCTTATCCATTGATCAATGTGATGGGGATGAGAAAAGTAAGAACACAAACACTCACTCACTGTGGTACAGGAGTCCCAGTCACTGCATGGACCTGGCTGTGCTCCCTCCACAAATGTAAAGAGAAAAGATTATTCCTGTCCTAAAACCAAAAGTTACATAGATTTTTCCTGTCTGCCCTAAAATGGCAAAATTCAAACTAAACATAAACCAACCACCCTCTTCAATGGTGGTTATTATAGCCTTGCTGAATTCTATGCACAATAACAATGGTTTGAATTTGTTAAAGATTGAGAGGAAAAGTACAGCAACAAGCCCTTGCGGCTGGCAGTGTGATTTTGCTCCTCAGCTTTAAGCGTATGCAGTAGTTGGCTCCACAGCAAGTGCATTTAAACACCAATCTCTACAGAAAAAATGAATGAAGCATGCACTACTGAGCAAAGTAAACTGGTAGATAAAGGTATGACTGGTACTCTCATAGCCATTTCCCCTGTGCAAAAAACATCAAAGAAGTTAATAACTCTGCTCCTTGCAGAATCACTCCTGCTGCCGTTAGTTACATACAGAGCTCTGCCATAACACTGGAACACAAAGAATATTTAAGGAATCCAGAGAGTACTTCTCTCCCATGATACATATTTTTTTATGATACACCAGAAAGAAGGAATAACAGAGGCAAAATAAGTATGTATTAATCCAGTACAGCATGAAAAGCATTCAGTTGTACTCCAGACCTTTGCTTGAGTAAACAGCAATGTGTCTCAGGAAATGGTCAAAACAAAAAAATAAATAACCTTTAAAGACAGAAACTGTCTGTGTAAAGGGGTGGGGGGGGGTAGGGGGGCAGACGACGACACTACTGGATTACCAGCACCTTTTGAGGGAAAAAGAAATCAGCATCTCCCTTTAGCAGGAGTGGAGAACTGGGATGCAGGTCCTGCAGCAGGGCTTCCTACAAGCCCAGGGAAACCTGTGACAGATGTTCAGACAGGCACATGCTTACGCAGAATACCTGCCCAATATTCATAACCAGACAAGGACCAAAGTAACAGCTCAGATGAAAAACACCTGTAGTAAGCAGACAGCAAAAGAAAGACTGAAGGCAGCACTGATGTATGAGATCCCTGCAATAAACAAGAAAACTTAAAGTTTTTAAACAATTTAGGGGGACAAATCTTTGCTGCTCCCTACAAGAAAGGGACAGAAGTCTTGGCACAGGATTACAAAAAAAAAAAAAAATCACAGAACAAGCAGTGATCTGATTTGCTTTTGAACCTTGCAGATACACACAGATTCTTATCTTCAGGAATGCTCCAAATTATAGAATCATCAAATCATAGAATAGTTAGGGTTGGAAAGGACCTTAAGATCATCTAGTTCCAACCCCCCTGCCATGAGCAGGGACACCTCACACTAAACCATGACACCCAAGGCTTCGTCCAATCTGGCCTTGAACACTGCCAGGGATGGAGCACTCATAACCTCCCTGGCCAACCCATTCCAGCATCTCACCACCCTAACAGCAAAGAATTTCTTCCTTACACCCAATCTAAACCTCTCCTGTTTAAGTTTGAACTCGTTACCCCTTGTCTGTCACTACAGTCCCTAATGAAGAGCTCCTCCTCAGCATCCCTATAGGCCCCCTTCACGTACTGGAAGGCTGCTGTGAGGTCTCCACACAGCCTTCTCTTCCCCAGGCTGAACAGCCCCAACTCTCTCAGCCTGTCTTCGTATGGGAGATGCTCCAGTCCCCTGATCATCCTCATGGCCCTCCTCTGGACTTGTTCCAACAGCTCCATGTCCTTTTTATGTTGAGGACACCACAACTGCACACAATGCTCCAGGTGAGGTCTTCTGAGAGCAGAGTAGAAGGGCAGGATCACCTCCTTTGACCTGCTGGTCATGCTCCTTTTGATGCAGCCCAGGATACGGTTGGCTTTCTGGGCTGCAAGCACACACTGTTGGCTCATGTTCATTTTCTCATCGATCACCACCCCCAAGTCCTTCTCCGCAGGGCTGCTCTCAATCTCTTCTCTGCCCAACCTGTAGCTGTGCCTGGGATTGCTTTAACTCTGGTGTAGGACCTTGCTCTTGGCTTGGTTAAACTTCAGGAGAACTTCATCAGCCCACCTCACAAGTGTGTCAAGGTCCCTCTGGATGGCATTCCTTCCCTCCAGCGTATCCACCGAACCACACAGCTTGGTGTCATTGGCAAACTTGTTGAGGGCGCACTCAATCCCACTGTCCATGTCAGCGACAAAGATGTTGAACAAGACCGGTCCCAACACTGATCCCTGAGGGACACCACTCGTCACTGGCTTCCAGCTTGACACTGAGCCATTGACCACAACTGTTTGCATGCGGCCATCCAGCCACTTCTTTATCCACTGAGTGTTCCACCTATCAAATTGCTCTGTTGAAGTCCAGGGCAGTGAGTTTGCTGCACGCTCTTCTCACCATCCTGAGGAGCTCGAATTCTACCATCTCATGATCACTGCATCCAAGGCTGCCCTGGAGCGTCACATTTCCAACCAGCCCTTCTCTGTTGGTGAGCACGAGGTCAAGCAGGGCACCTCTCCTTGTCGGCTCCTCTATTACTTGCAGAAGGAAGTTGTCTTCCACACAGCTACACAATCCTTTCCGTTTGGCTTATCGTGCTCAATCTCCCAATAATTTAAGCTGCTCACTATTTGGAGTTCTATTCTGTGAGTGTTCAGAAACCTCCTAGTTTCCAGCCTAAATTAACCAGACTGTAAATGCTTGATCTGGGGTTAATATTATCCTCTTATATGTCTTATAATTCATACATAACCCTCCAGTCCATTTACAAATAGTTGTCCTATCCCCTTATAAGAATTTGCCCACTGGGCTAAATAAATAAAGGTATTTTTATCTCTTTATAGGGAATAACAGGAGAATGTTTAATCCACCCCATTCTTTTAGCCAGTCTACTAATCCTCATCTGCACCTGTTTGAATTCATGCTAAGCTTTCTAAAAGCCAGGACATCTCAGCTGTACATGAAACTTTTTTTCATATAGAATGGCTCATATATTTCTACCAAAAACATCTCACTTGGTGTGCCCTAAAAGCATGTTAGGATTTTCACTGCTAATTCACACTGGTTGCTCACAGACATCAAAAAGTTTGATTAAGCATCATATTAATCTCTCCTTTTCTCTAACATTCTTTGTTTCAAAGAGCCAGCAGCAAGTAGAAGACAGTTCAGTGCAGAGGATAGCTGTTGGGCTGCTTCTGCTCCGCCACAGGCCTTGGAAAATACATGTTATATTGTGCATCACTTTCTTAGATCAAGTAGCAGGATTAGCACACTAGGTGAATGGATTATTTTGCAAGATTTAGTTATTGCAGAAGTACAACACTCTCCTGCAATAAGGAATTAACTTTCTCGATAGTCCTTCATCAACAGACACTTGTGGTTACATGTAAATTAAGAGGGAAAAATTCACATAGTTTTGCATACAAAACAACCAACAGGGAATAACTTTTGCATACAGATAAGTGAGACCCCCACCTGTAGTACTGTGTCTAGCTTTAGAGCCCTCAGCACAGGAAAGACATGGACCTGTTGGAGAGGGTCCAAAATAGGGTAACAAAAATGATCAGAGAGCTGGAGCACCTCTCCTGTAAGGAAAGGCTGAGAGAGTTGTGGGTGTTGCTCAGCCTGGAGAATGCTCTGGGGAGACCTTATGGCAGCCTTCCAGTGCCTGAAGGGGGCTTATAAAAAAGATGGGGACAAACTTTTTAGCAGGGGCTGTTGCAGTGAGGATGAGGGATGATGGTTTTAAACTAAAAGAGGTGAGATTCAGGCTGGACATCAGGAAGAAATTTTTTCACAATAAATGCTGTGAAACACTGGAACAGTTTACCCAGAGCATGGGTAAATGTTCCATCCCTGGGAACATTCAAGGTCAAGTTGGATGGGGCTCTGAGCAACCTTATCTAGCTGAAGATGTCCCTGCTTACTGCATTGGGGCTGGACTAGATGACCTTTAAAAGTCCCTTCCCAAACTGTTACATGATTTTATGATATTCAACTACAGAAGAAGGAAATGCACACTTGTTTTGAGATTAATATAAATAAATAAATCTCATAAACCCCACTATCAGTATATTGCTAAATGATTTGACAGCCAACAAACACAACAGCTTGGCTCTGGTAGAAAGCACACCCAGAGCTAGCAGAAGAGACAGGACTTTCATAAGTCAGAGAAATAGATCCATGAGTTTTCTGGGTCAGCCTCAGAAGAGTTCATTATGTTTAATTCAAGGTGTTCAAAAGGTGACAAGCCCCAAGAAACAAGGGCATCTTTTCATGAGTTTGAAGGGGTATATTTACTCCAGTTCCAAAAAGGCACCCTCATTTAGAAATAAAACCCCAAAGCCAACAACAAATCAGCCAGCTTTCTGCATTGGCCTCTGGACCAACACTTGATGCCTCTGCTTGAGGTTTGGCAGGCAGGCTGTGGTGCTGTGGGTTGAAGGAGGGAACAGTGTCACTGGAACACAGCAGCTGGAAAAAACCAGCAGCAACGGCCTCCCAGAAGCCCAAGAACACCAAGAGAAACTCTGCAATATAATTTTGGCCATGGGCAAAGTTAGATTGGCACCACTCTATCTCAGATGAAGCATTTTGATGAAATTGTATCAGTTCATTTGAATTGAGGATGTGGTTCGTAACTTGAAAGGCTCAAGGAGAAAGTGCAAGCCCATCTTCAACAGTTGTGAGGAAATCGAAAAACTAAGTATCTGATCTCAGAGATCTTATGAAATTAAATGAGACACAGGGATGTGAAGGCACAGATCAAATAAGTGCCTGGTAGCTGGGAAGACCTGAAGAAAGAAAAACTGAAGCTCATAGGAATTTACAGAAATATGAAGACAAAACTCCCATAAGATCTTCTGAAAAGGAAGTTTAAAACTGCAAAAAGCAACACAAGTTGTGTTCAATGACAGAGCACAGTTAAAGACCAAGAAACAGCAGAGCACTCAGTGTACTGAAAATTGGCCTGCCAGCCACACTGTCCTTCCGTGGCTGCCGAATACTACCAGAAAGCTCTCAGCCATGACCAACAATACAGGAGTAAGATGACTAATTGCAGGTTTTAAGTATACAAGTACATAAGATTGAAGTGACACATTTCCTGCAAAACAGTTTCATTAGCTTCAAATAATGGCACATGCTTACAATATTCTCTGGGAAAAGTGTGAGATTTTGGCCTTCAGCAAGTCAGGGACATATGAAAGAATTATTAGAGAAAATTAACATAAAGTTGAGAAGAGCCAGAGCTAAGATTTTTGCTGCTTCTTAAATTTGAATTATGGCCTATTTCTGGATTGCATGGCATCACAGGGGAAAGAGGTAAAATATTAACTAAAAGGATTGCTTTCAAGTGAACTCAGACACCTAGTTCTTCATCACCTGCAGACAAGTTACTATGAGACATGATCTGCTATAACTTTTGTTGTGGGTTGGTTTGGTTATACCACAGACTATAACAGAACTGGTCCAGGAAGCTAGGACAGGTACTTGGACATCTTGCACTCTTGACATCTTGGACTCTTCGACATCTGGCACATGAGAGGAACCTACTACAAGGGGTAATGGGTTAAAACTTAAACAGGGGAGGTTTAGATTGGATATAAAGAAGAAATTCTTTCCTGTTAGGGTGGTGAGGCACTGGAATGGGTTGCCCAAGGAAGTTGTGAGTGCTCCATCCCTGGCAGTGTTCCAGACTAGGTTGGACGAAGCCTTGCATGGTATGGTTTAGTGTGAGGTGTTCCTGCTTATGGCAGGGGAGTTGGAACTAGATGATCTTTACGTCCTTTCCAACCCTAACTATTCTATGATTCTATGAAATGCACCCTATTACCTGTTACGTTAATTAGTCAGAGAGAAAGCTTTTATACTACCCTACCCCTACACAAACATTGTATCTCTGCTAATTTCCTCTCTTTTCAACATTTGCATGTGTTTACAAAATACATAAGCACAGCACTACTGGGCACTCAAGGAAGCACTTTGTTCATGATGCCAATATTCCTTCCAGCTAGTAGCTAAACACCAAGAGCTCCTTATCATTCTTGGCTTTGTGTTTCAAATAAATCTGGGTGATGTCTCTGTAAGCTTTCCTTGGCTGCTGCTCTCCTAGACCCACACTTCCATATGAAGATCAGCACCAGCTTTGTTTTTTATTTGGCCGCTCATATACTATGCCTATACAGCTTGCAATGCCTGCCCTATACTTTGGACAGTGATGCTTGTAATTATATCTATGCCAGAAGAC
Organism: Agapornis roseicollis; assembly: GCA_002631895.1. Lineage (NCBI taxonomy): Eukaryota > Metazoa > Chordata > Aves > Psittaciformes > Psittacidae > Agapornis > Agapornis roseicollis. Next base: position 72,015 of record NDXB01001446.1, read on the forward strand.
AGCTGAATAACCTTCTTACACTTACCATGAAGGTTTCACCTAACTCCCCTACCAGTGATCTTTCCACATGCCCTCTCACAAGTCACAGACCGTTTCTGGTAATCAGCTATAGGAGATGGGAAATAACTGTCCATTTTTCACCTCTGCTCACTGCTATGCTTGTTTTCTTCATGGAAGTCAAAGGGACAGTTCTGGTCTTAGGCTTGTATCTAGACATAAGGCAAGCTCTGTTTTTCTTTTCCTTTGAAAAGAGAACGTCTGGACACAGACCAGGCACAAGAACTATTGAGAACGATGTAGTTAAGCAGAGCTGAATTATTCCCCTTCCAGGCATCCCTCCCCCTCACTAAAAAACCTTGGGAAAACTCAAATCCAAGCTTGATCTTTAGGTACAATGTGCGTCAAGGCCACAAAGTGCAAGCTTGCAACCAAAGGTGCTTTGAATACACAACAGATTTCCCAGATGGGAATTTCCTCCATTATTATTTTTAATTTTCCATTTCCTAACATTCAAATACCAAAGAATACATCCAAGCAGACTTGGCTTTGAAGAAAGCAGTTAAGCAAGGACTAAACTAGGAAAGAACACTTGGCCTTCTGCAACATGGCCATTACATTAACTCCTCTGAGAGCTGGTCTTTTGAATCCAAACACAGCTTGTTTTTTTAAAGTCACCAGTGATTACCAGAGGAAAAAAAAATAATTGTTGGGAAAAGCTTGGGTTTTTCACTGACCAACAAAACATTTAACTCTGTCCAAAGCTTTCTGTAGCATGATGCAGTGCAAGATGATGGTATGCTGTACTCCAAGGGTCAGCTTTAAGGGCCAGGAAAAAACAGTCACCCAGAACTAGAGTTCAAAGGAAAAGCACAGTTAGTTTTTGGAATGGAATGACTGGTGGGCACACAGCCTTTAGATTGAACTCTGGCAGTACAAAAAGCCTCAATTTTATGTATAAACTAATCGTATGTACAAGTTTAAATAACAAATATCTCTTCAGGCTGTTCTGTGCACTTCACGACCAACAAAACCAGCTTTATTAGAGCAATATTAAAAAATCTATGCAAGAACCCCTAAAGATAGTCTAAAATTTTATGTGCATATCTTAGCATCTTGTTTTCTGCCTTTATTAGTAGTAAACACCAGGGAGAAAAAAAGGCCAAAAAAATTGGTTTTTAGAACCCTTCCAGAGTAGTTGTATGCATAAGCTGCAGACCCCCAGAATTTCCTCTATTGAGCCAAGGTTGCTCCGGCTGAAAGCTTTTTACAGTCTGCAGTTAGATCAGAAAGGTATAGCAAAGAGGCAATGGCCAATATAATGCAGGCCTAAATGCAGTACCAGCAAAAGCTTGTATTTTCTGAAAAAAAACAAGATGTGAGTGTCCCTCAAGTTTAAGTTTTCAAATTAACTTCAGCTGTAACCCTTCTTCAACACAAACTGAGGTATAAGTAGTGAGACTAAGTGTAAGTGTTGGTAGTACTGCCAGTGCCCAGGAGAAGAGGCCATGCTCTTCTAAGCACAAAAACATAGAAAGGAGCCCCATAATATTTGACAAATGCAAAAATGTTACATGGAAATACAAACTCAGCTGTTTGTCTGGACATATTGCCACAGAAAAATGTGCTTATAAGCAGAGAACTTGATCTTTAGTCAGGAGGTGTTAGAATCATTTCAGTAAGTGGGTGCTTCTACAATTCCAGGACTACATTTAATTGAATTTACTGTGTTGTATGAAATGCTCATGGAGGGCCAAAAGATGCTTTCCTTCACCCTTGTGTGCCTCTGCCAGAGGAACAGTGATTACTGCCTCATCAGGTACAGCAAAATATGGTGATGGAAAGAAGCCCTCACACTCCATTTGAAAGAACACAGGTGAATTTGCCCTGCAATACTATTAAGCAGGAAAAAGCATTTCCTTTCCAGAGTGTTTCTAGCTTTTATCTTTTGGTGCAGTTTGTTTTTAATGTCAGAAAATGTCATTCCCAGGGTGAGGTGAAAATGAAATCCTGAAAAGTTCCTCTGATCTTGGCCCATCAGTGAAAGCAGTTTGAAATGTCTGCTTCTACTAAATGTTTTGTTTGGGTAACTTCCACTAGGGATTAAGTCTTAATGCTTTATTTCCATTAGAATGTCCTTTGAACAGGATTTTATAAAAGCTTAAATGAAATGAGAGAACACTTAGGTCAGAACTTGTACATAGCAATGTTTCTTCAGGCTTTATTAGCCTGGGATTGAATGAACAGTATTGTATCAGCTGACAATCAGTAAATAGAAGTGTGGGTAATTCTGTTTTTTTTCAGTTGAGTGGCAAAGGAGCTTGACAAGCAGGAATGCGAAGTTGTTTGGTGAGAGCTAGAAAAGAGCACATTTCCTTGCTGGTACATACGTAGCTGTGCATACACAGTACTTCAGAATACAAGCAGCTGAAAGTAAGTGCAGCAAATTTGCAGCCTAAGGGTCAAGTTCACATTTAGACAGGGCAGTATCCAGGTCATGTCTGTAATTTCAATGACTTTAAAAACACTTTAAGATGGATCAGCAAAAGCACTGCCTGGGTCTCTGAATCCAGCAGAGAGAATCAAAAGGCATTTAAAAGTATCCAAAAGGAAAAATCCTTCTCCTTTGGCACTTTATTCTGTGGATTAACAAATAACAAAAAATTAATGAAATTGTCAATTAGCAAGTGTGAGAGAACGTCACCCTCCCTATCCCACATAATTTAAGTCTTAATCCAATCTCTAGCTACTAGACATTGGGATAAATCCTGGAACATGAAGTGTACCACCCTCTCCAAATTTCAGTTAGTATTATTTATTATGATTCCTCTGGTAGCCTTTTTCTTTTCACAGTGGAATGTAAAGAAGTGAGGTACACAGATATTTCCATGGCCACAGCAGGGTTTAATAAGCCCCTTATACAAAGCATTTCCCTGCAGGATGCTCTATATGAACAAGACAGAAACCCAAAGCAGTTATCCCTAAATGAGGGAATATAGTCAGGAGAAATATATTGCCAGGTTACACATGCTTTCTGACAGCAGTGAAGAGGTTCATCATGACAGCACCAAAGCATAGGACTCCATGGTTACAGCCCTGAAAACTTGTCCTACTATAAAAGCGTCTCTATATTTCTTACATTGTAATCTTCAGTGGAAAAAAAAGTTACTCCCCTGATTTGCAGTAAATTACAGCTCCACGCAAAAAACCTTCACCAGAAGAGAAACGTCACTGACCACCTACTTTTATCTATACACACGAAACAATCAGTTCCCGTTGCAGAAAGTCCCCAGCACATTCAATTACAGTTTCATCCAAGGTTAACTAGCATCTGTCAGCCTCCCTGCCTCAGATGCTGGACTCACTTTGGAGCTGCAATGCTGCTTTGGAACATGCTGGTGATTTTCCAATATTTGCATAACACAGTGTCCAATGTTTCCAGGCACCTTGGCTACAAGGGTTTAGGATTTTCTAACCAGATAATCCATTTCTTCAGAATGCACAATCTTAAAACTCTGTCCTCTTCAGAGAAAGTAGCAGGTTCTCACTACTGAAATTGCCCTACCTTTTTATTCTATTTGTCCCCAGACAATAAGTATTCATTAGTTATTAAAATAGCTTCCCCTTCCTCACTAGTATTGCTTTTTGTAGACATTCTTCCGTATTCATCTGAAGTCTTACAAAAAATAAAAATAAATTAAAAAAAATGTAGGGGGAAAAGCAAAATATTTTATAGGGCACAGTTAAACCAGTGGGAGCTATGGAAGTGGCTCAGTTTCTCAGTTTTACAGTGCTGTGAGAAAAACAAGGTTAAATATTGCTTAAGAAATTTGAGACTGTCTTCTTTATTGGCTGGGGAAAATGTCATTAAGCGGAGGCCCTCACCATACAGCCTCCTTCATCCTGTGCTTGCATTTCTTTTCCCCATCAGCCTTCAGCAGCCTCCAGAAATGCAATCTGCTTTTAAGCAAGCAAACGAAAAATCATTCTATTTCATCTCTTTGTTTTCCCATTCCCTCCTGACACCAGTGGGTCTTTCCAGCTCCACTTTCATCCAGCACACTTTCTGTGCTGGACAAAGAAACATTACAACCAGTTTCACCCTTTCTTACCAACTTTCTGATTGTAGGCAAAGGTGGGAAAAAATAACTCAGACCAAGTGCCATCTTAAATACCATTCTAACAGCATGACTTTCAGGTACAGAAATTACCTTGCTTATCATTGCCTTCTACCTGTATTTCTTTTGTTAGTTCCAAGTGCCTGCAAGACAGCTGCCAGCAGCTCCTGAGGGAGGCTAGGAATCCCTCCATGCTCCAAAAAACAAACTGTGGCATCTCCTCTGGCAAGAGCAAAAGATGTTCATAAAACTATTTACAATCTCAAATCAACTTAATTTTCTGCTTTGTCTTCACCAGGCATAAGCAGATTCTGAGGGAGACTTCTTGGTGCAGGAAAAGTGTTTACAAAAAGCAGAACTCAGAAGCCCTGTTGGAGTCATTCAGGCAAAGTTTTACCCTCATCTTTGCAGGGCTTTTGTATCTTCCAACCTTTTTTATCCCCCCAACATCCTAAAATCTGCCTTAAACTTCAGAACCGTTTGATCAACCAGGTGTGGCTTCTCTAATCTTCCAGTAAGGAGCCCAGGAGCTGGTGAAAGATATCTGACCAGCATCCTCATGTTTTTCCAGACTTGACTGAGGGGCTCACAGAACCTGAGCTTACCAGGAAACATACAAAAACTTTTTAACTGTTCTGAGTTCAGAGCCATTATCTTAATACATAGTTTGTTTATTAAACAGCATTATGATGTCCTGGGAAACTTTCTAAGTTGCTTATATCCTATGAAGTGACATCACTGAAATGAAACAACAGGTCACAGTGTCACAGCTGGAAACCTTGAATCCATCATAACAAGAACTTCAAGTTTCCAATTCAAAAGCTCTGGAGTGCAGAAGTATTTTTTCTCCTAAGGGTATTTATCTCAGGATTCTCCTTTCCCTGGTTCATTGTGGATAAAACTTTGTTCTAAGCTATTGATAGGGTATCGCCTGGAAACCCTGGCTGTGAGAGCACTGGGTATGGAAAAGCACAGTGTCAGAAGCTATGGTACAGTCCTGTCAAGCCCCGAAGGTGGGGTTATATTGGCATGTTGCCACACCACAGGGTCTTTAGAGGCTTCTGAAGTTTATGAAATACTGGTAGACAGTCCAAGTTTGATGGCAGATAAGGACAGGCGTAGATGAGGGAGTAGTTATATAACACAGACAGTAATTGCGCATGGCAGAGCAGGAGGTACAGAATTAGGAACAAACAAGATATACAGAGGGATAGCTGAGAAGAGGATCTATGTTAAAAAGATGTCTAGGGTGCATCCATACAGATGAGGTCCCTTATACAGAAACATCTTCTGTTCAGCTTTTTCCTGTTTGACCAATGGAATTCAAAATTCTTGTGTCTCTAGGATGCTCCAGATGACAAGAATGGTAAAATAATGCTGAACTAATTTGGATCACCTAAGGACTTAAGCCTTCAGACTTTTCAGAAAGTGGGTGAAATTGAGCAATGATGCACGCAGTTTCTGCAAATGCTTCTGGAAGAAGTCATTTGGGAAGTAGGAAGTTTAGCCTGTCTAGCATCAGTTGTCTAAATAGTCTTTTCTCTACTGAGACTGCTAATGAGGACAGGATTTCTGTTAACAGACTTATTACCAGACTAGTATTTAGTTAATGTGGAAAACCAAATCCAGCAAGAATCTTTTGCCCACTCCTTGAAGGTAAAAGTTCCATGTTTTCTCACCAACCATGGAACGGTTCAATTTTTCCTCAAGCCCTTTTGCTACAGTTCACTTCTGAGATTAATATTTTCTTGAAACACATTTAAAATGCATATGCAGAGTGGAAAAAAAAAATACTCATGAGTATTCTTGCCCTTACATATATAATACAAAGAATTACTTCTTAAAGACAAAACCACAATAATAATTGTTTTAGTGTCAGCTCTGGCTGTCTGGAGAACGAGGAGTAGCCTGATACAATCTCAAGCAGTTCTTATGGAGTCAGCTATCTATCTATTTGCTCTAACCACTTGATTTTGTTTTAGTCCTAGGAGTTGTGTTGTCCCAGTGAAACAAAAAGGAAGAGATGGTGGGAATTCAAGGAATTCCCAAAGGAGGAAAGAAGCACGAAGCAGTTTCAGTTCATGTGAATTCACCAGGAATTTTTTGGTCAGAAGAAAGATATGTAATCAGTTCCAATTTCAGTGTTGGAAACAGAAAATAGTGATTTCTCTCCTCTTATCTCTCTGTATCTGAAATACTGGCACCAAGAGTAACTTTTGACCACCAGAGAATTTTGCCTATAGAAAACTCCAGAAGGAAAACCTGCATTTCTTAATACATCAGGGTAAAATTAATGCAAAAAGATAATTTTACTTTCTGAAAACCAGGGAATATCTCTCTATCCTTCAACACAGAACAGCGCTGGGGTCAGGGAGGTGGGATAATGTGGGGGGAGACAAACAATCCTGAAAAAAATTTTCTTCAATTCTTCTTTTTCTTCATTTCACGCTCTTTCATATAACACATTTAAAGAGAAACAAATTGTATGGGACAGTGATGAGCCTCTGAACAATGCCTCTTTTCATCAGGATCCAAACTAGGTTTCAAAAGCTGCCTGGGACATGCCTAGCTATTTCTGTTCCACAGCAATACAGTCATGGAAAGTTTTCCATGTACCACCACAAGGCCACAGAGCAAACAGTTTATCACTGGAGTGTCTGAGCTCGCATGATAAAAATCAAACAGGGAATAATATATGACAAAACCTTGAAGGCAGAATTTTGGATTCCAATTACCTGGTCAGAGGCTCTTTTGAATGCATTGTGTGGGTAATAAATTTCTTGTTTAGAGAACAAGAACAAACCTGCTTTGTCTGGACTCTAATCTTGGGTTTATAGAAGGTTGTTATCAGTGCTTTTTCCCTGGAATTTAGTTTCTCTGCACAAGTTTAAAAGAATAAGTCTTTTTCTTTCCTTCAAGGCAATAGCATGTTGTGCAGCTGCTTCTCTGTATTTTTTGCCCATATTTGGGGTGAACTGGCTTGATTTTTGCTTATGCTTTGGTTTCCTTTGGCTCTCTGGCAAGAAGAGCCTGCAGAATACCTACAGAAGTCCTCCCTATATTATTTTTCCCTTTCCCTTTCCCTTTCTGCTGTGATAAGATTTTAGTGAAGAGCTGTTAGACACATACTCTTTATCTTCAGGAGCTGGTGGAAGGGAGCTCAGAATAGTTCACAGGCAGAAAGCAGTGGGGCTTCTCATGGTTCAGAGACGTTGCTTGGTGGGTCTGACAGGCAGTTGCATTCAAGAGCGAATGAGCAAATTCAAGGTCAGTGGTTGTTGCTGTGCCATATCTCACAAATGCAGACCTGCAAAGCTCACAGCTATGCACTGGTATATCTTTGTTGGTCAGATTCCACAGCACCAATGTGGGAACAACATTGCTGAAGGGCTATGGCTCCCTTGAAATTTTTAATTCATACCAGAAGCAAATTGAAAGGATGAGATTACCTGTTCTCAGACCATGGTATCACACATAAATAACATTATTAGTGAATGTCATTAATAAATATATCTTCATGATGACTGTGAGAAATAACTGATGATAACAAAAGAACTTACAGCTTTAGAGCAGTTTGGCATAGCAACTCTGTGCAAGGCTATCTTGCTGTGTCCTGTTGTAATAGGCACATATGCTTAGCTGAAGCATTTATTTTAAAAAACATACTCATATTCCGAAAATCAGCAAAGAATATTAGTCTATAAATAAAGGTGCTATCATGCCATCCATTAGCCAGAGCTCCCAGCACACACTGTAAGAATCAGCGAATTAAAAAGTTTTTACCACTTCCACCCTTCATTTCTCATCTTCTGAAAGTTATTATTAGTGATGTGGCCTGTTCATAGAAAGCAAGCAGGAACAAGAAATTTACAATACATGCCATGTTCAAGGAGATTAACAGTGGAAAAACTCATAATGCAGATGAAATGCTCAGCAAAAGAGATTAGAATAGTTCCAGCAGCTGATTTTAATAGCTGCACAGAAATCCAATTTGTCTCCTTTAAAACTGCCTTAAGTGGCTGTCTTCACCCTCTTTGCTCCTTTGCATCCCTGTTAGGATACATACACTTTCTTTGTCAGGCATCACAAAATACCTCAATTCTATATAGTTCATCTCTCTGGGAAAAGTGCAAGACTGCTATCTATCCTGCATTTATTAATATTAATATTATATTAATAGTTTGACAATGTGCCAGGTAAATCAGTAACTAGAGCTGTCATGGAGGAGTACTCAGTGCATTTGGTAAAGGGTCTTGTGTAAACCCGTAGCAGCATGCTTCCACTAAAGCAGGAGATCTGTTATGTAGCTGAGGGCTAAAGGCCCCCCCAAAAAAACCCCAAACCCCAAAACAACAACAACAACAACAAAAAAGAAAGAAAGAAAAAAGAAAATCAACCCAACCCCAAAGAAGAAAAAACCCCACAAGACCATAAGAATAAATAATAATTAAAAAAATAAATCTGTTCACCACTGAATCTAAAATACTTCCCCTGCAGCCTGTGGGAACTATAGGTTGGCTTTAGCTGTGCTCAGTTTTGTGATAGATGCAGATTTCACTTATTCTTTTATAGCTTATTTTATTCTCAACCTGCATTCATTATCACAGTAAAGAAAGGACTATTTGGGTGACTTTTTACACTTAATACACAGCTGTTTCTATGTTGCATTCCTGAGCCTTCATGCCTCTGTAGTGACACATAATTTATCACAGTGGGCAAAGTACTTTTAAAATTGCTGTTGATAGAATGAGTCCTACACTGTGATTCCCTGAATCTAAGTCCCCCATAAAATGTGGAATTATATAAAATCACTTTCATCCTGCAGAATAGGAGAAAACAAGACACATACAAGAGAAGGATTTTACTTCAGAACTTAATTGCAAATGCTGCCTACTTCTCAGAGCAGACCAGCCCACCTCCAGTTAGCAAACATCACCATTTTTTTAAATAGCTTGGAGGAGCCCATGCACCCCCCACTACAGTACCATCAAATTCCAGTAAAAATAAAAACAAACAAGCAAGCACCACCATCCCCCAAATAAGTACAATGAAATATTTCTCCTGCATTAGCCTAACATCACATTACAAAGCATTCATTTTTCTGTGACATTTTCCAAACAAGCCTATACATTCATCCAAGCTCATGCATATAATATTTAGTCATTTACACTGACATCTGATTTGAATGTGACCAAAGCTTCCAGAGGCTTCTTTAAAATGCAGACTAGAAAAAACCTTCTTTCTGTCATTTTGTTGTTGTTATGTGTAAAGACTCTTCCCTCTGGGAATTTGCTGTGGTCAGAAGTCTTCATCACAAACTCACTGTACTACATTTGCTGTAAAAACAAGAAATCAGTGCCTTCTCCATTTCCTTTTCAAGAACTATGGCTTACAATGTTTCCATTAATCTCCTCCTAACTGGACAATTTAAGAAGTAATTTGAACGTGCTTTCACTGCTTTACTACAACTTTAAAGGTTCAGTCATTGGTACGGGAGCCTTGGTGCTCATTGCATATCCTTAGGTGGGTTCATTTGTGGAAGTATCATGCAGCGCCTCTTTTTCTTCCCTAGGATTGTCCTGTAAGACACAGATATTTAAAATCTAAAAACCATGAAAAGGCCAGAGACTGCAATATCTTCGCCATAAGATCTTGGGAGTTCCAAGGAAAACAAAGGCAATTTGAGCTGTACCATGAAATAAAAGCAAATTGTTTCAAAACCAGTGCTGAAAGCTGCTTTGATATTTTCAAGGATGATTTATAAGAAGACTTACGGTGGTAACAAGAATGTAAAAATGTCCAACATAGGCAAAACTCAAGAACAGATGAGAAAGAGAATTCAGTGTTTCAGATAAGAGAGAAAAGCAAACAAAAAAACCCCAAACCAAACAATGAATCCAACTGCACAATCTGGTAGCAGAAGTACTATAGGGCTAGAGGGAGCCTATCACTTTATTTTAGTCTCCCAAGAATCAGAAGTATTTGGCAGACACTTGAGAAGGGAAACAAAATGTTTTATTTGAGGCCTCAAACATTATTTTTAAAAATGTCAACTCAGTAATCTTCCATGAAAATCTCATTTTATCACAGCTGTAAAATGTATATTTTAAGACATCTCTTTAGGGCTTCATAGTTGTGTATGTGTAGGTATATATGTAACCATGAAGCAATTATTTTGCCTTTAAAATACATTTCTCGTAAGGAAAAACACCCTGTTGATTTCACTATATTTTTTTGTTTAAACATCGATCTCTAGGGCACTGATAAACAGTATATTTGTGGGTTTGGGAAAGCTGCAAATATTTGCACTTTAAAAATCCCATACTGCAGAAAAGCAATGTTTCAGCAATCAAGAACATGGCCCGTTCTCTAAGCATAATTCACTGTAGCTAAGCCCCCAAATAAGCAGAGACAGTGGACGGCTGCCAGTAGTAGTGTATTCTAGAAAGGTTAAAAACAAGCTCTGAAAACATAAATATGTGCTGTTTAAAACAAGTTGTGCACAAGTACTATTCAGAGACCAGCCTCTAGTGTTACACTGTAGTCCAGACATGGACTAAGTTTCCCCCTGGCAAACAGGAGCACTCCTCTTAGATGTTCTCAATCAAAGCAACAAAAAAATAATCATGGCCTCACATAAAAAGTGGTCTCTTCTTGGCTGAGTTAGTATTTTCTTAACACATCTTGAGGGAACCATATCTTGAGCATGCCCTGCCCTGTCTGCTCCCACTAGCTACAAAAAGTACAGCTGAAACTCACCTGCAAGGGGATGTGCAGCCAGCTGCAGGACTAGGCTTCCCATGCAGTATTTGCCACCTTTCTCAGTTACTGACAAGGGAGGGATTTTTGTCAGCAGTCTCACAGACAGTATCAGGGCTGGCTAGTCAAAAGCCTCAGCATTTGAATGACTCCCAGCTCCCTACCTCCTTCTGGCCCAGACTCAGCCCAGCTCAGTGAAACCTCAGCAATAGCATTTGATATACAGCAGTGCAAGAGCACAGCACCTGAAGCTTCTTACTGTAAGCCATGTACCAAGGAATACACTAAAGACAATAGTTAACCATATAAAGAACAACCCTGTCACTGATCTGCCATTCTCATTCAAGTCTCACTCACCTTACACTGCTGCAGCATAGCTTCTGCCTGTACAGGCTTCTATAGACTTTTGGGTTGCACAACCCTGTGTCTGAAAGCAGGAGCAAATGAATCCAACAACTCAATAACCAATTCTACAATCAGCAACAAAACAAAATAAACCCCCACATCCATACTTAGTTCTCAGTCCTGGTGCATTTTTACCAGATACCCCTAAAGCCAGAGGGTTTACAGCAAGATCTATAAAACCTCTGTAGCCCTTGAATAGACAAACACCATTACACCCCAGTCCTCACCAGGGCATGGCCCAGAAGTACCTGTGGTACAAGCACTTATACACTCCCAGATACTTGTCATAGCAGAATGGGTCCAAATTGAGTCCACCTAGGACTGAAGCTGCCTTTGTGTTACTCCTCCTGTCCCAACCTGCCCCGACAAACAGGTCCTGAAGAGCTCATTCCTCTGCTTGGTTCTTATACAAGAGAAGAGTTAGTTTTGCAAAACAGACTGAACAAAGATGAATTCTATCTAGCCTGCACAGCATCCATCTGTAGGAAAGCTTATGGGTTAAGACTGGTGATAGGTATCATTGGTGTTTCCAAGGGAATATGCTATTTTTCATTCCTCAAGGTCCATTCAGGGAGATGGACCACAGCAAGGGGCAGCAGAAGTTCCTACCATGTTTGTAGAAACTTTCGTGAAAGATGAGCCCAGGCATTTTCCTGCACTGTAAAATATCAGGAGACCAGAGGGAGCAAGAGGCAAAGGCAAACAAATTCTTTCAGCACAGCTTTATTGGTCTTGGGAAGCGTTCTAGTTCTCAGAGCATACAGATAAGATGTAACTGAAATTCACCTGCTCTACCTTGATCTTTTTTTGACAAACCCTACTAGCTTCTGCAGCTCACCACTTAATAGAGTATTTAAAAAAATAAATTTAAAGAAAAAAAAAACAAAACAACAAACCAACTAAAACAAACCTGCCTCTGGTACTAAAAATTTGGTCTGACTGAGGAGAAAACAACTACCTCACCACAGCACAATAATCAATACAGCAAATAACTTGTTTCTGTGGGTCATTGCTAAAACACCAGTTTGAAACCTAGCTGTAACTAAATGCAAATAAAGCAGGTGCTTAATAGACAGGAGTCAAAGTATACATCACAGCTGAGCCCATGAAGCCTTCTGGCTTCAGGTATTAGATACCCAACCTTAAGCCAGATAGTAAAAGTCCCTGTGAGCTCTTGCATCTCATGTTCAATCCCTCCTGGAAATTACTACACTAGTAATGATGGCATGTCCATAAGTGGCAACCCAGGAAAGAATAGTGTTGCTGAGTAGAGGAGAGGAATGGTAATTATATCTTCACCCATTGAGGCTATTTGTGTTGGCATAGATGTTGTGTAACTCCCAGGGAAAATGAAATTGTCTTCAAGAACACTTCACAGTGAGATGAGCCTCTGTACTATTCTCAGGGTGAATATTGCTGAGGACACAAGTGAATGAATCTGGGCCATAAACTAAAGAATATAAAAGAGCGTTTCTGTCTATTTCAGAGGAAAGGCATATTTGCAACTCTGCAACTCTCATTTTGAAACAAGCAGCCAAAGGGTCTTTATTTGGCATATGAGGGACAGACAAGGAAGAATTTGTTTATTTAAGCTGCAGCATTTTATAGACAGTCTGAAGTTATGGGGGAAGCTCTTTAACCAGCTGAAGCTTGAGCTACTTTAGGGCTGGAAAAATACTTCATCTTCCATGTTTGATCTGGGTGGCTGCATAAAAGGACAGGAAGGTCTGAATTTGCAATGCATCCAGGCAAGCTTAGCTTTGAGTGTCCCAGCACCACAAAACAATTTTAATCTCCCAAGTTATCCTTCCCATTGATGGGTCTCCATACTAATGTATTTATAAACCTAGTTGCCATCTTCTCTCCTAAGTCAGAATTTGTTCTACTATGGTAAAACTACCCTATACTGTCATGTGTGCCAAAATATGCTCTTTCTCCTTCCAGCCTAATTTACCTGGCCATATGCATGGTTTATCCTGTTCTAGCTCTAGCAAAGTCACAGGTCCATGTAAGCTAAACTATGTCTTATCTTTTGAAGTGTAATCTACAACCTGAGGTCCTTCATATGTTTGTATCATCTTAATGGATCATTGCCAGAAATATCTCTGAGATTGGTTTTATTATTTGTTCCCTCCATCATATTTTCCTGCTTTTCTTGTGATTCTCCTCATCTTCTCAGACTTCATAGCCTTATACACAGTTTCTGTATGTAGCATCATTAATAATGTAAGCCATCAAGTTAAAGTAAACCTCACCAATTTCTCCAATTGTAACAGAAAATAAAGCAGAACATGGCTTTCTTTAATTCAGTCAATGCCTGATAATGCTAGGTATTTTCTGCAGCTCTAGAGAAATGAACCATCTTTCTTTGGATTTATCAGTAAGCACTAAATACCAAAATCACCTCAGCTGTACACAGGTGAAGTGATCTTTAAAATCAAAAGCAACACAAAACCCCCTGAAAACTGTGGGGCTTCTCCGGCTCTGCCAAGACTTGAGACATATATGATTGAGGATGCATTTAGAATAATTCAGATATCACTATCAGTTCCTTTAATTTTAGCTACTGGATACAAATGTGACTGCCAGCTAGCAGTAGTCTCTTCCGTCTGCTAGCTGTGGCAGAGATTTGATAAGCTATATGCCCTTGATACAATATAGCACTACAGGTGAAACAGAAACCTGAGAAGGAAAAGCTCCCCACAGCCTTTTATTGCAGGTTCCTTTGTGTATTTGTGTTCCCTTCAAAAAGCACAAAATCATGGCAGTGAAGCAGGGAAAAGAGGCTCTTGGCAAGGCCTTCACTGTCCCACCTTCAGGTTCCATCCCTTTCAAAACAGCTAATCCTGAAATTACATGGAGAGCTTTCCCCTGTGCTGCAATCACAGCGACATGTTAAGCAGAGTTATACTGCTTGGAAAGGCCTTCTGTGATGGAAACACATGGGTGCCTGGGTTTGGTGAAGCTTAATGGACACTTAAAATTACTGGTGCTACCAGAAAAGTTTGGGCAGGAAGGTGATACTCTGAATTCTCATAAAGGAATACAAAGACAACAAAAATATTTAGGATGCTGGTATAGCTACCCATCAACATTTTTGGGTTCATTATTCTTTTAGTTACCTTTACTTCTGGTCTCTGGTTCCTGCCCTCTGATACTAAACCTGTGTGATGGAGGTATTTAAACTTTCTCCAAAAGTGGTGCTTATGGCTTTCAGACTAGCCACTTTCTCTACCCAGCCCACACAACTTACCAAACATATTGTGACTTACCCTAAAGCCCTTCCCAAAATCCACACCCACAGGTTTTAAAAGCAGTGCTGTTCCTCTCGCAGCACCATGAAGGAGAATTTATGGTTCAATCTGTATTCAAGTGTAAGTTTATTCATTAAGCCTCTTCCTAACAACTTTTAGGAAAATATAGTGTTGAGCAGAGACACCAGACTGATTTACTGGGCACAGAAGGCCTCTGCAAAATCAGAGACACCACAAGGCTATCTGTTGTTGTGGAGTGCTCTCAGGAGGTAAAAAGTATGGAGCACTGACACGTTATTAGAAGTTTTGAAAGCTTGATAGTACAGAAAGGAATGCACAAGATTTTTCCCACATTATCTGTATGTCTTTCAGGTTTTGTAAGAATGGATCTTTTCCTATCATGTGTTAAATGCTTTTCCCAGCTTACCTTTTTGTTTTGTTTGGGAAATTCAGCTAGGTTCTTTTTCTAGCTCAATACAATAATATGCACAATTCTTTGGTAACAATTACCTGTGCCCCAGTATACAGCAGCAATAGTCCACAGGGACTGAAGAAGTAGCTTCCTCCCTGTCTCTCCCTCCTCTTACTTCTATGACACCCACACATTTACAAAAGCATACATTTGACTTTTTTTTTTTAATTACTGTTTACTGCCCTGTGGTTGGATGGTGCCATTTCGAAGCTGTAAGCTGACCTGCCTTTTTACCAGCATTCCTAATGCTGCTGCTGCATTGAGGAAAATCATTCCTTATAAACCACCTACACACAAAAAAATTCCCTTTGGAGAAGAGGCAAAGCACTGAATTGCGAAAGGATAAAAGTCAAGTCCATAGCACATAATTGCTCAGCAAAACCATTTGAGGTTTTGTGGTGTAAAAGTGACATGACTTTTTTACCATATAGTGGTGCGCTGATGCCATCATAGCTTTAGAGATCATTTCACTTCTTGACTCAGCACTTACAAATAACCCGAAAAGCAACTTCTGAAGAAGTAAGCAAGTTCAGTGATAACGTAGTAGCAGATGAAAATATTTTGAGCAATCTAAGGCACACCATGTCCCAACCACAAGACTGCCACCAAATGACATTTCTTGTCACTCTGTGACTCACTTCATGAAAACCATGAAGCTTGGATCTATTTCTAAGAACTTAGATGACAGAGGAGCTAATGCTGAGTGGTTTAAAGCATCGGATTACTTAGGAGTTATAAATTAATGCTAACTTCATCTGTTCAAAGTCTTTGTGATCGAAGTTTTAACTTGAGCCTCATGAAAGATAGAGTTGTTCCATGGGTAAAAGAAACTGAGAACATCATCAGCTGTTTCAAGCTTTCTGCATGTGGGACTTGCAATGTTAGTGTCCAGTTTCCAAAATGTGCTGTATTTCGGGTTGCTGTTTTTTCTGAAATAAAACTGCCACTATTTGGACAGAGGGGAAAGCCCCTGTGTGGGATGTAGATAAAATCAGGACATAATATCCAGGCAGTTGAGTTGTTTGGGTGGACTTGCTGCTAGATGTTAAGCCACCTTGTCCTCAAGGACACTGCTCTTACTAAAAGCTTGAATGTGAAGAATTAACTTGCATCACTGTGAGAAAACTTGTTCTGGGAGGTAATAAATCAGATGAAACTCTTCACAAACAACTACAGCTGCAAACGCTGTCTGTGATGAGACAAGAACAGTGCAGGAAATTCACTGGACTGGGGGCTTTACACACTCATTTTCAAGTCCTGCAAATTGCAGTGAAATGAGCATGAGCAGGGCAGGTAAACACCAAATGAAAGAAATGTACTTTATGTCTGGTTCAGTCAAGAGCTAAGGCCAAAGTCAACACAAGGAACTGGCTTTAGTAATAAACTCCCTCATTCTGTCTCAATGGCTTGGTTTTCTTTCCTCCTTCCTTAGTAATGCTGTTATGCGCAACAAAGAAAGATTTCATCCACTGGCTTAAATATTAACTACTTATGATTTGAAGAGAAAACACTAACCACAGGCTTAGCACAAATATTCTACTGTCACATGAGGAGAAAACAATAACCACAGGCTTAGCATAAATACTCTACTGTCACATGCCAGTGAATGACACATACCCCTCTTCTGAAAGGACATCGTGGTTGCCCCTTTCCAGTAGTATGCAGAAAGTCACAGCTACTTGATTGGTAGGAAGAATTGCTTTATACTCCTATTAAGTGGGGAAATCAGAAAATTATGGTAACATGATGTGCTAAAATAGAATATAGTAGACAAAATGAATGAAAAAGAAAACACAGTTCATGGGCCAAGGGCATTAAAGTCTCTGGGTAAAAAAAATGGTTGCAGACTGTATTCACTGTCAATTGAAAACAATAAAGCCTTCGTAGAAATTATATGAATCTCATCTAAACCTCCTTGGGAATGAAAAAAATAATACATTTAAAATCTTTCCTTAAAGTCAGAAGGAAAGAAACATTTGAAACAATGAGAAACATTTGTGCTACAGTATTACCCTTACCATTTTCACACTGCAGTAAGGACATCTCCTTTGAAGAGTTTTTCTATTCCTGTGCTTGCCAAACATTAAAGAGCGTAATTGAAATAGCTTTTTTATATATATATTACCTGATTTGTAATTGAGTAGTCATTTAAGGCACCAATTCAAGGTCCTTTTCTGTCTGAATCTGTCAGATTCAGCTCTGGTGATGCAGGCTGTGGGAGCTGCAACCAGTACAGAGAATTCTCTCAGCCCAGCACCAGAGCAGCTGCTGCCCACCTCCCTCTGCATTTGCTGCCCGACACCAGGTGTGGAGGCAGGTCAAGAGCATGTGTAACGCTTGTGTTACCAACATTTAATGCTGACAAGCCACACAGGAATTAAAAGACAACCCACCCCAAGTTCCCGTAATTTACACAGGAATGAGTGGGCAAGGGAGCCAAGGGTATAGGTAGCACAACACCAATTTTACTGTTCTTTCCTTGGGCTGCACCTTTTGTGGAGCGTAAAGCTGCCTGCACCTGAAGTGAAACAGCTTAAAGATTACCACATTACAGTGGCTAATCATAGTTACATAAATGCAGTTAATGAATGTTATTTAACTGCTGCATTCATCATGAATGGATTACATAACCACATTATTGCATGCTTGGGTTTTCACTTGCGTTGTTGTTTCAGTAGCGTGACTCAACAGAGGATAATTCTTAGCTTATTTTCCAGCTTCTTTGTGGTCTCTCTCATTGGTGCATGTAGTGTGAGACAGGGAAAAGACTGCAGTGAAACACCTCAGCCCCTGTGTATGTAGACCTGAAACCCAAATCTTCAGTCTTTTTTGCATCCAACATCACTTACTGATGGGAACTGTGGTGCTGACTGTTTGGCCCTGGTCTCATTCACTGGAGCTGTGAGCTACCAGGACAGCCTAAATCTTTATCTCCCGGCCTTTGCACAGATGCCAGCAGCAGAGTTTATGAAAGTAATATGCTCAGGTTATGATGCACCCTTCCTCACACAGGATCAGACCCCTGCACCTAACCAATCCCCTGAGCAAGCACTACTTCTCCTGAACCAAGTCTTTAACAGTTAGCCCTCATCCTGGCTCATGGTGTTCACCAGCTGGTGTTTCTTCTCCCTCTGCTCTCACCAGCTTTATGGTGAGTGTTCACAGGGCTGAGAGCTTGAAGGGCAGAGCACACACAGCTCGGCATGGACATGGGCTTTATCACCTTTAAAAGGTAGTCTCTTAGATGCCTCGGAAGTTGAGAAAAGCAGATCTAAATCATTCCTGGATCTATGATTTTTATTCAGAGATTTCATCGTGCAATTTGACATTTTCTGTTACAAGATGTAGTGGTTTAAGCCCAGACTGTCACTCAGAAACCTTGCAGGTGTTCACTCATTCGTGCTGCTTCCTTCCTCCACTCCCGGAGGGATGGGGAAGAGAACTGAAAGAGTGTAACTCCCACAGGTTGAGATCAGAACAGTCCAGTAACTAAGGTATAACACAAAACCACTACTTCTACGACCAATAATATTAATGATAAGGGAAATAACAAGGGAAGAGAATACAACCACTCACCACCTGCCAACCAATACCCAGCCTGACCAAGCTGTGATTCAGCCCTTCTGGGTAAATGACCCCAGTTTATATAGTGGGCATGACGTGCTGTGGAATGGAATACCTCTTTGGTTAGTTTGGGTCAGGTGTCCTGTCTCTGCTTCTTCTCAACTTTGCCTCCTCCCTGGCAGAGCATGAGACTCACGAAGTCCTTGGTCGGAGTAAACATTACTTAGCAGCAACTAAAAACATTGCTGTTATCAACGCTGTTCCCAGGCTGAAAGTCAAAACCATAGCACTGCGCCAGCTACTAAGAAGGATAAAAATGACTGCTACTGCTGAACCCAGGACATAAGATTTCCCCAGTAGTAAGCTTCTTGAATCAGGTCAATGAACCGTATTTACCCACATCTTCAGAGCTATCAATTGGATCACTGAGTCTCGTTCACCAGCACATGTTTTTAAGAAGATATGTGTGTGTGTGATATGACCGCAGAGCTGTACAGTCCTGCAAGTCACCGCTGACCAGGGGGAACAGACTTCAGCTCCTGAGATGTTTTGAAAAGAGGTGCCTGGTCTGTTTGGTGTGGTGAACTAATCTAACAAACAAGGCTATTAAAGACAGAGCGGTGACCAGTCCCTCCTGTCAGATCCCTTCAGCCTTTTCACAGTGCTAAATACCTGATCTTCGCTCAGACTTTCTGCCTTGGTTTTGTGGACTGAAAAAGAATTTTTTGCAGCAATGTTCTTTGTGGGTTTTACTTGGTGTTAGGTCATTTCACTGGAGCATATTTCAGATATGTTGTTTCTTCCAGGTGTGATGGCTAGATAACATATTAGTTGTATGCTAAGTAACAGTAGCTACGAGTGGAGTCCGGGAAGAAAAGCAACTGCAGTAGCTGCTGGTGTTGAGCAGTGACCCTGCTTCACTTGTTGAGGGCCTCTGTAGCCTTCAGCCTGGGGGGGCAGCAACCACAAGCAACCTAAACTAGCTTCCCAACCATGGAAAACCCTCACAGTAATGTTTTCTGTGCTTCTCACTTGTCAAGACAGTATGAAGACAGAGACCATTTTAAACAGCCTTTTTCAATTATTTGGGGTTTTTTTTTTGGGGGGGGGAAAGAAAAAAGTCAGAAAATGACAGATGTTCAAAAATGGAACTTCTTGGAACCATAGAAGTTTAAATCTATGAGGTCTTCAAGGTATCACATACAGCTTGCTTGAGCCAGATAGGAATAGCTGGACCTAGATGTTCCCTGGTATATAGATCAGATGTTTCAAAACCTTCTGTAGACTCTGATATCAGAGTCTACAAGATAGGCTAATGTAGCCTAACCCTGAACTTAGAAAGCTCTTTCCAATCCCACATGAGTCCTCATTTCTTTCACTTTTATGGCCTGCCTGTACAGGGAGCAATTGATCATTATTATTTTTGCAGAAGCTTTTTTATATGTTTGAAATCTGTTATCAGACAACCTGATGTCTTTCGTCCAGACTAAATACATTCTTTCAGACTTCCCCCACCTTCTACATAGCTCTTATCATCCTTCTTGATCACTGCATTTTGTGATATCTATCCTGAACTGTGGTACCTTTGTCAAAAGATTTTTGAAGTTCTTTGCCACTGGGATGCAGTTTTACATTCTCTAAATTTTGTACAAATTTAAGACTTTGAAATTCTGGGCTGGTCTGCTCATGGACCAGGAAAACTATTTCCCCTCTAACTGCAGAATCAAGCTCCTTTATAACAATATTGTTAGTTGCATTGCTTCAGGTTTTAATTACTTTTCTTCATAACAAGATAGATAGTTTGCTAATACACTCATATAATATTTCTGTCTATCAACGTGTTAACTCATTGAACTATCCCTTCAATTCCATTTGTTTAACACAAGCCAGTGAAGATATATCACCGATTAATGTTTTCATCATTTGAGGTGCCTAAGTTGTATCTCAGTGAACAGGGTACTTATGTGATGTTTATTTGTGTTATTGAATTGCAGGGACAATTCCTTGATTTTGCATACTGCTATCTAACATGCAGTAGAATGGTATTAATAATACAGGCATGTTGGAAAGATTTGCTACAGATTATGTATATCTTTTTTATCCTTGTCCTAAGAAGAATTTGGGCATCTCTCACTCAAAAATATTGTGCAAGTGTTTGGCAGCACTGTTAAGTGTCCTTTCATGCAGTAAGAGTATTGGCATTCTCTGTTGTGGACTTTGTTTAAACGTACATTGTATTTGCCACCAAACCCTGAGTCACCCTCCCCAAGGAGCAATCATTCTTTCTTTCCATTTGGGTGGAGATAGTATAGCTCTTACTGAAGGAGTGGTGATCTCGGGCAGAAATGTCTTGATAATATGTAGTAAGCTGAAGCTGGTTATTTCATGTTGAGGAAACAGATGAAAGGAGGCTTATTGCATACATGCTGCTAAGCTTTTGTCATTGTGTTGCTAAGATCACAACAGAAGTTTAGTGTCTCTTTTTTTCTGTAAGCACAGTTACAGAAGGAGAGGGAAGGAGCATCAGTATAGATGATGCTGTGAACTTTGCAAAAACATCTGTTAGATTCTGGCTGTAGCAAAGAAATAGAAACATCTCTCTTTTTTTTTTTTTTTTTTTTTTTTTTTTTTTTTTTT
>NDXB01001446.1:94562-114498 GCA_002631895.1 Agapornis roseicollis
TGTTTGGTAAAAAAAAAAAATTACTTAGATCAATGGCACTAGATTCTTCTGATGTGTGCTGTCAAATTTCTTTTAAAAAAAATATTGATACTTATGGCTGGCCCAATTTGTTGCCTGTGCTAAACTGGGTACTCATGCCAGTACTTTACCATCACCAATCTGAAGTGAACCTTGCAAAGGCATTTCCGAATAGATACCTCTTGAGTGCTGTAAATAATTCAGCTGTGACCATCCTTACACGATTGTGGTATGACTGACAGAGACCAGTTACTTGGATTTTTCATAGCTGCAGGAGACAAAGTGACAGAACCATGTTTGAACCTGAAGGGAGGGAAACTTATTGCCAGCCTGTCTGACTTTATAAAGATCTTTGCTTGCCTCAGACATGTATCAAGTCACTCTGACCTGCTACAGTTAGCTTTCCATAAATACGATCTACAAAAGGAAATACTTGCTCTAGCTAATGCTGCAGGAAATTACAGGCCAATTCATTTATCATACTCATCAGTATAATATAACACTGGGTGCACGCACCATTCCTTTGATTATTCAGAGCATTGTTCTAAATCACTTAGTGCTCAGGACATGTTCCTGCAGATGGCAGGAACCAGCAAGTTCGGGCTAAATCAGGCAGTCATAATTTACTGTCCCTGTCAGTTACGCTGACAACTAGGGAAAGCCTAAGCTGTGGTAAAATGGGCTGTAGTGTTCTCATCAGAGTAAAATTAACCTCTGGGTAATGTCCAGCTTATATGTACTGTAGGAGCCAGTGAAGACTAAACTTGTCTGAAGTGGGGATTCAAACTGATGGGTGTTTTCCCCCTCTGTTTCTGTGATTCTCCCTCTTCCATTTTCTTCTGTCTTCATCCAAAACTGCTGATAAGATACATGGTACCTGCCTTGTTTTTTCTGTAGCTGCTGCTCTAGGGAGATGGGGACAAGAAGCCATCAGAAACTAGCAATGCATGCAAAGAGTTTACTTACATAGAAGAGTGATAACACTGCTCTTTGCTTTGAAGTTCTTTTGATCTTGCAGATTTCAAAGCACTTCATGCCAAGGTGAAATTGAAGTGCTTTACGCCTCTTTCACCTGGGACTACTGGGGCATGGAGATGTACCAGAACATGTTCTGAGATACCTGGTGAGACATGCAGGACTTCTGAGGCAGGACTCAGTACACCCAACACTCCAAAGATTATTTGCTTTTCCTGTTAATTAAAATAACATAGAGAGGGTAGCTCAGGCCTGGAGATACATCAAAAGGAGCAAATGTAGTTTTTCCAAGGGTCATGTATACATTAGGAAGGACTTTGTATTAGCTGGCATCTCCTTTCAAGGTTCCTTTAGAATCTCTCCTAATATTTCTGCCTGTTGCATTCAACTCCTGTAGATGTTTTGAAACATATGTTCAAAAATACCTGATTAGTGTCTTCATGATAATGTTCCTTAATGAGACTTGAAGCTGAATCCTTGCTTCTGAAAGCCTGTTTTAGACCTGAAATTCTATGTATATATAAAGATCTGTCACAAAGACATCTACCCCCAGGAGAGAAGAAAGATATGTCAGACTGATCCAGGGTGGGCTAACATCAACACACAGATTTTCCTGAACTAAGCATACGTTGGATAGATCTTGTAAAACAGTATTTCTGTGCATAAGTGCAATTTGGTTTATAAGTCCTCCACACTTCCAAACTTTCAGAGTGCTGCAAAGCTAGGTTGAAAACATGTTGACAGTATTGCAGAATTGTCAAAAGGAGATAGAGCTGGAATGAGGACAGCTGGGAAGGAATGAGAGGCAGCGTGGGATGGGGATAACAAGTTAGTTTTCATCACAAGGCACTAACACTCATATATCTGCTAAGGTGAGCAGAGTAGCTTTGAGTAGTATTTTTCAGGTGTTAAGTACCAATGCTTCAGCTGGTGTTCAGGTTTCCTTGCAATCACAGTTGTTGGAAACTAACTTTGTAATAACTGAAGCCTAATTTCTGAACAGATTTTACACCAAGGGTGAATGCCATATTTCAGGGTCACAGAAGTCATGCACCGTGCATGGGTCTGATGTGAGAAACCTGGCTGATTCCTCTCCAGACTTTTGGGGGATTACAGCATTCCCCCTTGGGAAAGGTGAGCTCAGTGTCTGAGAGGAGAGATGGGTCACCAGAGAAGTGGACCTCTCAGTGTATCTGGCCATCACTGGCACCAGGCACTGCAGTGAAAGCAATTGCTCTCACCCTTCTGGTGACAACATCCCTTCTTATAGGGTGTCTTCAGAGACTCTTAGGCTCATTTTAAACCTCATTCTAGATATGCAGAGCCTTTCTGTGCCTGCTTTTGGTGCTCAGTCTGCATTCCCAGCTTCCGCTGTAGTCTCAAGTATTGTTACTCTGTTTTAGGGATACACTCCAGACTTGGGGTATTGTCAGCAACCTGTACCTACTGGACAAGGCACAACACTGCAGTTCTTTGCTAACATACCTCCTGCAAATTCCCCATGCAATGTAAGCTATATCAGGGCAAAAAATAAAAAAAAAAAAAAAAAAAAAAACACTTTTTTGCCATTACTTTTTCTNGGTATTGTCAGCAACCTGTACCTACTGGACAAGGCACAACACTGCAGTTCTTTGCTAACATACCTCCTGCAAATTCCCCATGCAATGTAAGCTATATCAGGGCAAAAAATAAAAAAAAAAAAAAAGAAATGACACTTCTTTGCTGTTAGTTTGTCTGCATCAAGAGTTTTGCAGCTGTAATTACTGTGGGCTCCCCACCAGCATTCATAATTGGGACACAAAACCAATTTCTTTGCAGAGGAAATTGGTCTTGCTTTTAATCTCTCTTTGGCACCTTGTGGGGCTGCTCCCTTGAATATGTAGGGTCTGGTTTTGTTTCCTTAGAGAAGCTCAGGCAAGTTCTGCTAGATTCTGAGTTAAAGCTGACATAAAATGTGATGTCAGCTCTCATACACTGACATGTGTTAAAAATATAGCATGAATCATTAAGAAACAAGTGACTCCGGTTCCAGTATTATGGTTCTAGTGAGAAAAAATGAGAGCCAGTAAACCAAGGCCTCAAAATGATACTGCATTTTCAGGCTACCTTGAAAGGAGAGAAGAAAGAACTAAATGCATCAGTTGATTATAGTATGAACAAGAGACACAATATAGTTTATTGCTATTGATAAAATAACAATAGTATCAATAACAGTAGTACCAAGAGTTTATTTCTAGAATATAGTGCTCCTTGTTGAATTTCTTGGGGTGAAAAAAAAGAGTCTTTATTTGATGAGCTTTAATCTATAAAAATACTGACTACTCCTGTACTCACTGGAGTGGAACAGAGAAAGGCAAATAAGTTAGTTAAGGAGACGATAAAGGATATTAGCTTGTTTAGTCTAGCAAAGTAAGGACAAATTACTGAGGTGGGGATACAATTACTTTAAGTAAATACATGGGGCCATAACACTAGGAAAGGAAAAGAATACTTAAGCTAAAGGACAATGCTAGCTTACTAAAAATAGGTGAGAACTAGACAAGAATAAAACTGTGATGGAAATCAGGTTTCCAAACCACAGAGGAATGAGAATTTATAACAGCCTTCTTCTAAGGTCAAACCCCCTCAGTAGTTTTAAAAGGAAGTTGAATGTACTTGTGAAAATGATACTTGTAGTGTTCATGGAATATGCCTGATCATGCAGGAGATACTCTCTGCCCCTATATTTTTATTTTCAACACTTTCTTTTAAAAAAACCCATGAAAAGTTATGAAAAAATCTCAGCAGTATGCAGACGTGTACTTTGGGATGTCTTTGTCATACAAATATAGGACAGTATGTGTACACTTTTTGTGCCTCTGCTAGTGGTAGGTGAAACATGGCCTTACTCAAACTCTCAGTTTTTAAGCAAAATGTTTTTTCTATGAATAAAATATATCTTCAACAAGTGAAAAAATATTGCTTGTTTCCCCCCACTCTGTAGTTTAGTTACTTGTTACTCTTCACACTGTGTTTTGTCCCTAAAGGAAGCAAACAGGAATGTACTCATATCCTTCATAAAAGGGAGAAAATGTATTGCTTTTGAAATAACCTTGATGAGTTCCTCCAAGGCAGTATTGTTCTACATCTATCAATTGCAAAGATTAAAATACTAATACATTTTTATAGGAGCGCAAGCAGTCCTCCCTAGTATGCCAAGGCAGCAACAACAAGGAAGAGGAAACAAAATACCAAATTTCATGGAAGTTGGTGAATCTGAAGGGCAGAATAACCAGTGGGGAGTCAGGCCTGCCAATCCTTTGCTACATCAGACTTTTGGGGTAAACTACCTCTTGCGTGTTTCTGCTGCCAACACGATTCCTCAGGCATGAGCTCTGATGAGATCATTAGCTTGGACAAGGTATTCTTCTCAGCAGAATTAGGTCACAGTCTCCAAGCATTCAGGCACCATGACTCAGGCCTCTTAGAGACACAAGATTTATCTTTAAAAGGCCATAGATTTGTTAAGTATGTGTATGTCTAATCTGATAAAGCTTTAAATTCTATTTTACCAGTCTTTTGCATAAAAGATAAAAACAGATTAGGATATCCTGAATGTGAAATTCAAACAGTGCTGCAGGCGGTGGTATTTCTACTGGTGACTTTAATAGACCAGATGACTCTCACTTTCCTCTCAGGAACTCTTGTTACTGGTGAGTAAAAACGTTGTTTGTGAATTACAACTAAAAAAACAGTTCTCGTCATTTGTATTGAAGAAATTGGAAAACAAAAGGTCAATTTGGATGAAATTTTTACCCTATACAAAAACAGGGAGGGGAGAATTGCAGTTTGACACCTGTTATTAAATTATATTAAATTGCCTCAGATGTAATTTCTTAGTGGAAGCAGGGTACATTTTAAGTTCATTACAGAGAAGAAAAGCAAGCAATCAAGGAGATGGTGTGACCAGCAGGTGGAGGAAGGTGATTCCCCCCCCTCTACTCTCCCTCTGCTCTCATAAGACCCCACCCTGGAGCATTCAGCTGTGAGGCCCCCAGCGCAAGAGAGACATGGAATTGCTTGAACGGGTCCAGAAGAGGCCCACAGGGCTGGAGCACCTCTCCTATGGAGACTGGCTGAGAGAGTTGGGCTTGTTCAGCCTGGAGAAGGGAAGGCTCCAAGAAAACCTTGTAGCAGCCTTCTAATACCTAAAAGGGGCCTACAAGAAAGCTAGAGGGACTTTTTACAAGGGCATATAGTGACAGGACAAGGGGGAATGGGTTCAAACTTTAAGAGGGTAGATTTACATTAGATATTAGGAAAAAAATCTTCGACATGAAGGTAACATAGTTTGTCCAGAGACATTGGAACAGTTTGCCCAGAGAAGTTGTGGATGTCCCATCCCTGGAAGTGTTCAAGGCCAGGCTGGATGAGTCTTTTAGCAACCTGGTGTAGTAGAAGGTGTCCCTGCACGTGGCAGGGTGTTTGGGCCTAGATGATCTTTAAGGTCACTTTCAACCTAAATCATTCTAGGATTCTATGATTCTGATAAATAAGATGTTATTGTGACTAAATTTTTGCATGTCTGTTGGACTACCTAGCTATGTAATTTGTTAGCCAGTGGGATGCCTCTCCCATGAAAGCTCTGAAAATTAACACAAGCTCAGCAAAAGCCTTAGTCTCTGTGGTTAAGCTTACTGTAATGTGAATGTTCACATCCCCAGACAGAGCTTCTCCACTGATTCTTCAATGCTGCAGAGAAGATAGTAGCAAAGAAATCTCTCAGTTATGCAGGACTGTGAGAGAAGGATGTCTGGATTGAAAAGGGTTGGAGACCAGAAGCTGAAGATTACTATCAAGATGATGTAAATGGCTGAGCACCTACATCTGCTCATTAGTGGTAGTATGGGACATTTGTGAAGGTTTGCGTAAGTGAGATTAAAACATGACCTTCAGGGAAACTGGATAGAGTATCTTAGGTTCTTATACTCACCTTTTTAGTTCAGATGAACAGTCACTTCCACAGGGCACAAGGGCTGTAATAGTTTGATCTTAATAGTAAACCAGTTCCACAAATTCCTTATGATCTGGAAATGGAGATGGAAAACTAATGACCAAAAAGAAATACTTCTGGAGCTTATGCCAAGGTATAGAAAGCTTTTTGAGGTATGTGGTCTTCCTGTGAGCCACCAAAGCATTAGAGCATCCAAGGCCAAAGCCACATGGAAATAATGTCTGGGATGCAAAGTAAAACATGCTGGCTTTGCCAAAACATGTTCCAAATACCAATATGTTACTGTAAAGACTGATTGACAGAGCTTCATAGGAGGATGCAGAATGCAGAATATTTGTGCTAGGTGCTGGTAAGATTTAGTGAAGTTCTGGTCACATCTGTTTTAGACACCAATTTGGGTGGCAAGACGAAGGGAAAAAATCCGTGTCAAAGTGGGGGTTTTTGAGGTCAATTTGTAGTTGCAAACAGCAATGCAGAGGAAAAAATTGGAGAAGTCCATTCTAAGTGTGGAGGCTGAACACTGATCAAAATGGGTTGCAAAAAAGCACACCAGGGACTGCCTGAAAGAAATTAAAGAATGGAGAGTTTGCACTGCCCTTCCTGATATTGGGGTTAAGGAAGATATAGCAGCAATTGCGCTGCTATGCACGTTTTGGCAAGGCAAAGCATCTGACCTTGGCACATATGCTCGTATATCCACAGTAATGTGCACATAGACTATGCCTGAAATAAACCAGGTTTTTTAATTGCTCTTTTAAGCCATGACTAAAATAAGTTATTTTGATAACATTGTTTTAAACATATACAGCTAAAGAGTACAAATGGCATAGCAAATTTTCAGTTTCAGCTTCCATCTGAGCATTTCTTCTCTGAGAAAAAAATGTGTTGGTTTCTGTTTAAGCTGTTTGTGCTATTGCTGGAGGTGTCCTTCACTACTTTTTATTATTGACATACTAATTGAGGGAAGAAAATTATTTTCTGAAAAT
Source organism: Agapornis roseicollis (assembly GCA_002631895.1). Taxonomy (NCBI): domain Eukaryota; kingdom Metazoa; phylum Chordata; class Aves; order Psittaciformes; family Psittacidae; genus Agapornis; species Agapornis roseicollis. The sequence continues at coordinate 101,535 of NDXB01001446.1, forward strand.
TTTTACTGGCCTGTAGTTTCTTATTTAGTCTGATACAGTGAATTTTAAAAATAATAAAGAATGATAGTGACTAAGAATAGGTTATTAGTATTAGCTACCTAACTATTGCAAACTATTTTATATGAACAAGCTCTTCTGTGAGGCTTTTCATAGTATATTTTGTGGGGAACCGAAATCTACTGGATTTTACAGCTGGGACTGGTACAAAAGATTCCTCCAGACCTTGTAAGACAAGAATAGGTCAGCCTGAATACTGAAACTGTGGTCTGAATTGTCAGAAGTGTTAACATACTTACTCCATTTATCCTGTAGTCTGTTGCCAAGTTAAAGTGTCCACATCTCTTCAAGTGAATAAAATGCTTTTTTACTTTGTCCCAGATGTCTACATGCTCTTGAGCAGCCACTACATACCACCCCAAAGCTGGTTTTCCAGCAGGTTTCAGTGCAACATTTCAAGCCTATGCTATGTTCAAGCACTATGTGATTCCTCAGGATTTAAAGTGCCACCTGAGATTACCAGCCTGTTCCCACATCCTTGGTAGCCATTCAAGTAATTTTCTTTGACCACCCTTCCTCCTGTTCCCTGATCTTGCAAACCAGACAGAGTGTATAGAAACACTATGAACAGCAACTGCAGAGCTAGTTCTCATTTCCTAGACTGGCTTCTTCATAAATAACCTGAAATCAGATATCGCTTTAAAAAGTGACAATTTTTTCTCTTTCAGACATCTAGACAGAGTGAGGGGAAGGGGTTGCTGTGCCCTAACTCCTCTAGCAATAACAAGGGTGTTATCTCTAGAGGTGCTGTAGGAAGCTGCTCACTGAGCTTTCATAAAGGTTTGCTCACCACCCCAAGAGCATGGTTCCACCACTGACTGCGTGTAGTCTCTGTGTACCTTCTGCTCCTGTCCTGTGATTTTAAATAGCTGAAGTGATGGAGCTGTTTCTTGACTTGCTCTTGTATTTTTACGGGATGCCAGTAGAGGGCAAAGAGTACTTTAGACTTGATGTGAGAAGCCTCACATGTTCCCTGCAGAGCAGAAAAATTGCATGAGTTAGGGGGAAACACAAAAACGAATGGGAATTTGGGAAAAAGTGAAATCCCAGGACCACTTTCTTAGCTCTTTCTCATGTCTTGTGAGCATAGGTTTCCATGTAACACAGTAAAGTGCCGTTAATCATGGTGATGGTGCCCATGCTGCTCTCACAGCATAGCTGGACCCAAGGGACTCTCAGCCTCAAAGAAGCAGATCTGTTCTCAGCCGGACAGGTCCATTCCTACCTGGCTGAGGTGCTGTCAGTCCCTGGCATGCCTAGAAAAGGAAAACATGCTGGTTATGAGCTGTTACACTGATCCAACCCTCACTTCTTCACCAGCTTTCCCTCTGTCTTTCCTGAATGGCCTGCTTAACATGGGCTACAAGAAAAGAACTGCCATCAGTATCACATGGGACCTCATGGCAGCTGAGTATTTCCCATTTCTTTACCAGGAAAGCCTAAATACAAGAGTAAATAACCTTTTTGGCTCTAGTCTGGGGAAATGGAATCAGCTGTAATATAAACAATCTCTAAAGGCCTTGTAATTCAAATAACTCAAGAAATTAAGACTCAGAAATACTGATCTTATTTAGATCCTTTCCCTGAGCTGAATAAAACATGATTTACATCAGTGTTCCAGATGGTGTCTAACAAGAATAAAGCAAGCTTTATTCTTCTCACTTTAATTTTGAATCATATGTGCAGCTGATTTATCAGTTCATTATAATAGATTTCTCTTCTACAAGCAAATCCTAGGTGTCCAAGAAGATTGTTTATTTCCCTACTCCAGAAACAAAAATAGCTTAATATTTTGTAAAATTGCAGGCATGTATCACACGAGCTGATGTAAAACCATTCACCAAAAGAAAAAAAACAAAACAAACAACCAACCCAAAACAGGGATAAAATTGGAATTGAATTGTAAATAAGCTTCTTGTTTTTTTTCCTGAGAAAGCTGTTTTTATAAAACTTTCCAACAGTCAGAGGTCTTGCCAGTTCTCTCACCCACAAAGGGAATGATGTTTCTTTGAGATACCAATTGCTACTTTTTAAATGTAGCTATGCAAAGCAACTGTGCCACTCTGTCAAGCAAAGCCTTTCACAGAATTTCTTCTCTTTTTCTATCTCTTCTATTAAACAGTGGAGTAATGAGCAGGGACTTGCTACACAGCAGTGAAAGACCACCAAATTCAGAATCCAGAGGATTCTGAATCAAGAGATGACTTTTGTAACTTTACATGCCTGACAATTGATGTACACTACAGTTCATCCATGTGTTCATCCATGTATTCATCCATGTCACAAAAATATCCATACATGTGGTTGAAAAGCAATGGAAGGAGAATACAGAGTGGGAGGAAAAGCTAGGCAGGGAGGACACGCTGTTCAAGGAGAAGCTGCCTGAAAAGTAAAAGGTCCTTGTCTTCTTTTTCAAGAAGAAAAACAGATGGCTTAGGCATCACAAACTTTGCCTTAACACTATTATGCCTAAACACTCTGTATTAGGATTGGGAACCAGGCAATGAACAAGAAGATCCCATACAAAACCATTTTCCAATGGGCTCAACAACTAAGGAAGCTCAGGAAATAGAAATGATATGAAATCTCTTTTATCTGTTTATTATTCACACAGTTTCATTCTTTTTTATGATAATATATTTAACTATGCTCAGACAGCCATTTAATCTTGGTAAGTAGAAGAGAGTATTCTATTTCTAAGATGTGTATGAAATATTGCATCTGATTTCTAGCAGACACTCTATATGCTGAGTAACCTTAATAATACAATATAGGAATAATGTTAGAGAGTGAGAAAAGTACATCTTAGAAATGGACACAAACCACAGAAATGTAAAGCTGAAAAAGGGACCTCAAGAGATCACTGAATCTGCCCTTCTGTACTGTACAGTAAATGCAACAAGACCATCCTTGACAGCTGTTTGCCTGAACTGTTCTCAAGTCCTCTAACAGTTTGAAATCTATGCCCATCTAGGACAGTTTATTGCTTTTACAGTTGGAAAGCATCTTGTAGCATCAGATCTGTCTTGTTTATTGCAAGATTCCTTTGTTTTATTTTCTCCAAGGTCTGCAAGCAGTTTAGCCTCCACGTAGCACTCCTGAGCAGTTTTTAACCCATCAGAAAACTTATGTATGCTAGCTGTTTGCTTTCCTTTCTAGTCCGAATAAATACATTTTCAACATTTTCTAATTGTTTTCTCAAACATCGTGCTTTCTTAAAACATTTCTCTGTTGCTGTGATACAGATTACTCTCATCTACAGCTTCCTTAAGATCTGATGATCTGAGCCCATACGATGTCCTAAAGAATGGAATAATACCTCCCATCTCTCACATATGCTATTTTTTTCTCATGCATCCCAGGATAACAATCATCCTTTTAGAAGCCATCACACTTCTTTGGTGGGGGAACTTTTACTCCCAGATTCTTTTATTCAGCAGCAATTCTGATGCTATTCCAGACATTTTATTTGATTTTACTTTATTGACTTGCTTGAGATGGGATCGATTTTAAGAATGTCCCTATATGGGCTCTATACTAATGCATGCTGTTTTTTTTCTGGTTTTAGTTTCTTCATAGTTAGCTGACCAGAGGCCTCTGCACCTAGAGCAACCAAAATTTGAAATTAACATGAAAATAGGAACCAATTATTTCTACTTGGTAATGAGAACAGAAAACTATCATGAAATTAAGAAAGATTATGGTACCTGAAAAAAAAACCCCAATCTGCTAAGGGAGGGGGTAGAAACACTGTCAGTAGATCTCACCAAACCTACAACTAGCTAGCTACTCATTGTCAGTATACAGTTGTACAAGCTTGCTTATTGCAAAGAGTCAGATGTTAGAGAGGGAAGAGATCTGCTCACACTTGTTAGCATTCCAAGGCTATAAATAGCACTGGACGAATGAGAGAAAATTAAGCTTGCATTAGGAATTCTGTGAAGGACACTTATCTAGGTTCTTGTCTGATCCCCAGTGATTAGTGGGCACTGCCTCCCTTGTGAGAATATGGATGAACGAAGAAGCAGCAAGACATGAGACACCTCATAGTTTGGAGCAACAGTGAGCAAGGGTATATCCTCAGTAACTGTCAGCTGCCCTCCTGAGGAGTCTTCTTTGCAAGGGAACCTTGTACACTTTTCATGAAGCACCTCCCTCTCCTGTTTGCTCCTTGTGAGTAGATGCTAATTTTGCTTCCCCAAACTCCTTTCCCAGCAGGTGGCAGATGGCAGCACATACTCTGCCTTCTTTTTTGAGGATTCCTGTTAAGGGAATGTGCAACATATAAGAGTCCCACTGCACAGAAATACTTGAGGAAAGGGCCTTCAACTCCAACAGAAGAAATGAGAGAAAGTGCCTTGTTACACCTGTTGCATTCACCCAAATTCATGTTCCTACCCTTCCCACTTCAAATATCAGCCAGATCTAAACATAAGCCAAAGCAAAGATCTGCTCAGCAGGACACAGGTGTCCTGGGTTCAGCTTAAACCATGACAATGGGTATTTAGAAGAATCTTTGCTGCCTGCAGTTAACAAGATTTCTTATTCCCCCTCACGTGGAGTACGTACTGTGAGCAGATGATGCTCTGGAGTGAGGGTTGCAACATTGTTCTCCTCTCTCCTCCTTGCCAAAGCTCAAGATGATGACTGTCCTCATCTAGCCCTGTTTCTCATTCCTAGGGTTACATTTTTGTGTACAATTACCCTGATGGTGCTAGCTATCCCTGGTACTCAGAGAAGACTCCTCTACCTCAGTTTGTGATTAATCAGCTGTGAGGTATGGAAACTATGTGAAAGCCACTGTAACCTATAACTCTGCCTGGAGCCAGTGGCACCTTCTATATTCACTCTTTGTTCTTCTGTGTCAGTAATTAGCTGATTGCCCCATCTAAAATGTTCCCTTTATGCTCCCTGGCACTATAATACACTATAGTTCAACTATGGCACACAGTACAAGCTAAATCCATGCTATGTGCTCTCATGCATTACTAGCTTTCTATAGACTCTTTGATAACACAGATGACAAATCTTTTGATGGGGGCTTCTGCACAGATGTGGTGTGAGACCCCATTCCCATTCCTGCCTTCTCACTGGTGTTCTGGAGCCACTCACATGCAAGTGTTATGAAATACGCAAACAGTTCCTGGCACTGGACATTAACCTATGATATTTTTACAGTCACGGTTTTGGCATTTATTGGGAATAAATAACTGGAAACGTAGTACATGTAGATTTCTCTAGTGCTTAAAATATCCATGGTAGGAGTTTTCTGTACCTTAAAGACTCGATGAGTAGGCTGTCTAGGTTATGCTGGTTGCCATCTGGCTCTCAGTCCCACTTTTTGTTTTCAGTCTCCAGGCCATTATGTCTTTAGTAAATAATCAAACATATTTTGTTCTATTCAATTTTCTTGTTGAATTCTTGATTAAGAGCCAAACATTTATTTAAACAGGTGATAACTTTGTTGCTTGCTTGGTGCAACTGGAACATAGTTTTAGGTCACATCTACATGACAAATGTAGTCATGTCAAACAGTTTGACTACACAGCAACAAGCTAAAGTATTTCTGTAGGGTTCCAGACTAAAAAGAGATAAGCTTTATCCTCCCAGCTCAGGGGCTGGAGTAGTAGGGACAACTGTGGTCATAAAGTAGAATTGGGGAGTGTAGGAGTGATAATAAAAGGGAAGTGGAGTGGGAAGAAGGGGAGGAGGAATATGAAGCTGGAAAGGGTGCAACTACAACTGACACAGCCTCTTCCAAAAATATTTTGAATCCCAGTCTCATTACAAGTTTCTGCAAGTATTTAGATAGGCTTGCCTGGTCCACTTTGTGGCCCTGTAGTGAAGCTCTACCTTTGCGCTTACCAAACCACATCACTGCAAATCTAAATCCACAGCATTTTTTATCCACAGATAAAAAAATAACATGGCTGAATATGTGTGAAAGCTTGAACCTTTTCACTGAAGGAAGTGAAGGACCACTGATTCAGAGAAAACTCCAGGAACAAACTCACCAACAAAGTTTTCAAGTTGACAAGCAGGTATTTATTACGGTGCTGGGAGACACAGGGGATAGCTCCTCCTAACGTGTATTCCTGTATTGATGCACAAGCCATCCTTATATAGTCCCTGGCTATACACACACATTCATGAGGCTACGTGTGGATTACATCATTTTCCAGAAAGTTCCCTGCATGCGTACAAAAATGTGGTGGTGGTCTCTGAGGGTCCTTTACTTCTTCCAACAATCTTCATAACTTCTGGCAGCCTCTGAAGCACCAGCTTAATTAACATTACAGACATAGCAATCATCCTGTCCTTCTAATTATCAGTTTGTTTAACTGCACCCATCCTGGACCTCTGCTAGTTCCAGATATTCCCCATCCCCAAGTCCTGTTTTTTCTTATATTTTTTATACTAAGGTAAGGACCTAAAACTATGTCAACCACAACAGTTTTTCTTCAAGGACCTCAGTTATTTTCACTACAAAGCCATCAAACTTATCGTTGCTTAGAACTGATTACATTCTATGCCTTTGTGCCTCCTTGTCTCACCACACAGCTGGGTGCCTTGGTTTTTTAACTTCCATCTCCTTTAGCTGAAGCTGTTCCGGCTGGTGTTCTTTGAGTCAGAGAAGACAAATCTATCTTCTGGCTATCAGTCTGAAATGCCAAATGGCCTCTGTGTCGTGCCTGCAGGCAGCAGTGACATTCCTAGGGGGCCATGGGAATTGTAATGGGACAGACGCAACACAGCAAAGGAAAATGAAAATTAAGACATGTAATCACGGAGAAAACTGTTGAGAGCCAGAGGAGACAGACAAAAGGGGTGGAAGTGGTATCCTTCTGTGAATAATGAGTTGGGTCATTACTGTGTAGGTGTGAGGAGAATAGTGTTGGAAAGCAGTTGCTGCTCTCCTCCATCCTAAATCTTGTTGTTTTAAAGAATGTTCATTTTACAGTAAATAAATTGTGATAATCTCAAAGCCTTTTCCTCCGTCTCTGTGCCAGAGGAAGCTAAGTTTATCCCAAGCATTTCCAAAACTACATAGCATTTGAAGGCACAGTAATTTATGGGGTCACAAATTTTAAATAAAAGCCAGTTTGAGCTTCAGTCCATTTCCACCTTATTTTCTTATTTTTGCATTCTCTAAAAGAAAAAGTCTGTCTCAAGCCTACACATTTTAACAGCCTGACAGTTCTTTCCTGCAGATTTTGTAGCTTTCAGCTATTATGCCCACATAGATTATACTTTTCAGATACAGATAAGCATCGTTGAACTAAAATCCCTCAGAAAATTCAGTATCACTTGGCCAGACAAGGTCTTCAGAAAACTGCTTGAAATTATTTTCCAGAAAACTTATTTTCATGTGTTTTAGAGAAGATGTCCCTACAAGTAACAGATTCCTCAGTTACTGTAGTTTTGGGTCTCTGATTTCTTCCAGTACTTGATAAAAATTGTGTCTCTTGCCCTAAGATAAAAATTGTTCTCAATTCAACACCACTTCCCTTTAACTTTGCTTGAGTGACATGCTGGGGTTATCGGAGTAGGGGCTAGATGTCAGGCTCTCCTCAATTTAAGCAGCTGTAATGGATGGATAACTTGAACCACAGAACTACTTGCACCATAGAACCTGAAGGTTGAAGATTAGGAATAGATATTTACTTTGCCATCATCTGTTCTTATGTACATCTCAGAATCTAGTCTGATATTTTAGAGAGCCTCACTTTCTGAAGAAACAGCATAGAAGAAAATCTTAAAACCTGGTGTTTTTTACATGAAGGAATTTTACATGATTGCATGCCTTTCTTACTTTGAATTAAGACACCAATTTTCTACCATTTATTAAACAGAGACCCACAAAACCAGCTAAAGAGGGCAGCATCCCCCTCAGATGTCCAAGGCACACTGTTTGCTCCTGCTCTTGTACTAATTTCCCATACTAATCAGCAATTAAAGAGAAGAGCGATTAGCTTACTATTTTTCCTTCCTTTCCAGACATGCCAGAGATGGAGTTGGCAAAAGTCCCTGGCTGAGAGGAACAGAAAATATAGAAAATAGAAAAACAAGACTTGTGCCTCAAGTCTTGATTTGATCCCTTACATTTCACTAACTGCCAATGCACAATCAATAAGCAGCAAATATGAAGGTTGCCAGAGAAGGACAACACAGCTTCAGAATCTTGTGACTTGTATTTCAACACGAACATGGTTTAATTTCACATTCACATGGACATGTTTTGCAGTTCTGCCCAGCAACCAGGAGTATGTAGGAACGAGTGCTCTTCTGCACCCTATTTTGATCAGCATGAGTAGGGTCCAACCCACAAAGAAGCACACGAGAGGATTTTTGTCTCTGATCTTAGCAGTATTAGGAATTATACTTCCTTATACGCCCAGAAACTTAACCAGACAAAGAAAAATGTGATCAAGAAGTGCCCAAAGATGTAAGCCCACACAACAGAGCAAAGCTGATGACAGGCTTTGACCTAAAAAGGACAGGATGGTGCCACACACTACTTTTATAGAATCATAGAAGCTTTTTGGTTGGAAGGGACCTTAAAGACTATCCAGTTCCAAACCCTCTGCTATGGGCAGGGACAGATACTCCTAGACCAGATCACTCAAAGCCATGTCCAACCTGGCCTTGAACACTTCCAGTGATGGGGCAGACACAACTTCCCTGGCCAACCTATGCCAGTGTCTAACCACTCTCATAGTGAAGAATTTATTTCTGGTATCTAATCTAAACCTATCCTCTTTCAATTTAAAGACATTCCCCCTTGTTCTATTACTACATACCCTTATCAGAAGCCACTCTCCAACTTTCTTGTAGGCCCCCTTTAGACTTTAGTTTAGAAAACTGCTGAATGGTCTTCCTGGAGCCTTCTATATTCAAATATTATATTCAAATAAGGATAAAAGTCAAAGTACTTGTTTTTTTTCCTGAATAAATAATGCATAGATCTAATTTGAAAACACAAGTACTTTTATTTGGCATATTTAATAAAATTCTTTTGCATACTTTCCTAAAAGGTTAGCATGGGAAATTGCAAAGACTGTCTATGGGAAAACTGCTGACTTTTACTTCATATATTTTGTGTTTTAACCTTCTCACCCCAATTTCAGAATTCATCTTTTCAGTTTGTTTGTACTGCTTTCTCGGTCATTCACAGCCCCACCCTAGTAAGGAGAAAAGGTGGCAGGGTGCACTTTCCACAGCTTCCTCCATGTGCAAAACGACATAACCAACAAAATACAAGGAGTTATCAGCATCTCGCTTCTACTTTTTCCTATAAGTGGCAAGGAGCAACAAAAGGGAGATAACTTCAGGCACCCCATGAAAAAATATTCTAAAAATAGCAAATAAACCTCTTTTATTTCACAGTTATTTCAGTTTGTAAAATCCAAAGTGACTTAAAATATTACCATCAGAGTATTTCTCCTATTTCAATATATTTCTTATCTATATATTTTTCAATCAGGAAGAGTTATGGCTATGGGCTGTACTTGGAAACTTGGACTTCAGAGGAAGCCCTACTAACTAGAACCTGGTACCTGGTTTTCAGGGAGCTTCTGTACAGGTTAGTGTCAGCAGCATCCCAATCCACCTCAACTCCCCCTTTCCAGATAATCCCTTCTGATCTGAAATAACAAATTTCCTTGGTCAGTAAGCTGAATTTTTGTGGGTGTTTCACTATGGAACTCTGTGCCCTTATCTGTCGCAGTATCATTCCCTGTGCTAGGGTGGCTGTGTAGTCCAAGATAACCACTGCTTAAATTTATTTTCATCCCAAGACAAAAAGCACCTGCCTTGCACACTTATATGTGTTTCCACAAAACATCACAACCCTCACATGATGAGACTGGTTTTATTGGAACTAGGATGAAAATCAAGGCAGTAAAGGTCAGTAGTGCACCCCTTTCCTTGCCTAAGACTGCCTGTTGTACCATAAGTTGGCAGCAGTCACATCAGCTGCATCGCAGAAGAAGGTATCTGCTGTTGTGATTTATGGCCACATGTGTCAACATGCTAAGCAGAAAGAAATCGTTTAGCAATCTCTTCAAGTACCTTAGGCTGCATGAGACCTGTAGGTGAAGAACATGTCTGAGGAATTGCTAAGGGCCTGCCAGGGAAAGGCAATGCCACAGGTCATCTCTCAGCAAGACACATGGCCCCTGACAGGGCAAGGATTGCTCCCACCCACTGCGCCCCCTAGTTCCTCAGGCATAGAGTCAAAAAAGCCACAGCCTGCAATCACACTGTGAAGAGATCACAGCTGCATGCGGGTCAGGGAAGTTCTCCAAAGGCTTTCTGGAACAAAAAGAAGCCAAAATTTAACAGGTGTTGTGCTCAGCCTGCCCTTTTTTTATTCCAGAGGAGATTTGCATTAGATATAAGGAAGAAATTCTTCACTATGAGGGTGGTAAGGCACTGGCACAGGTTGCCCAGAGAAGTTGTGAATGCTCCATCCTTGCCAGTGTTCAAGTCAGATTGGATGAGGCTTTGAGCAACCCGGTCTAGTAGAAGTTGTGCCTGCTCATGGCAGGGAGGCTAGAACTAGCCGATCTTAAGGTCCCTTGCAACCCAAACCATTCTATGATTCTTACTCATGGGGAGGTAGAGGCTAAAAAAAGGTTTAGAACCAAATCAATCAAACAAACAAACCAACCAAACAAAAAAACAACTAAAACCAAACATCACAAAACACCCAACCCTTGCTGAAAGGCACAAGATAAAAAGAATGAATTTGAAAAGAAAACTCTTCCTGACCTCCCCACTTCCCCACAGGTCCTTGCCTAAGACCTGAAAGAGTTATTCTGTAGGTTTTTCAGGATTTAAGTCCAGCTACAGGAAATATCCTTGAAGGGAGTGAGATAGCTTTTCCCTGTGTAAAATGGTCCTGAAAAGCAACCTACTCTGTCATTGTTTTAATCTCCCATAATTTAAAGTTCAAGCTCTACATTTCCATGAGCTTCAGGTTGCTGGGTATCATGTTGCACCATGCACTGTAAAGACCCATAAGTGCTCAGTGAAAAGATTAGTTTTTTTAAGTGTCAGTTGGTCTGTGATTTTATCTATTAAGCTATTGTGTTCAGGGGAACCCAGAAGCCAGGCATGGACCATAAGAACAGGCACTTAGCAGATACAGGTTTGTCCTGTTTTCCTACTTCTTATTACCCTGCCCCCTATAAACGACTAACACACTACTAAAATACCCAGGGCAAAAGGTGAACAGGCTATGGGTTCCAAACTGCTGGGAGCAATAGAAATGTTATCAGGTGCTTACTAGAGTATGTCCTGCCCTCAGCCCCATGAAGGGACCCCACCTCCCTCTTTGGCTGTTTTCGGCATCAATTACCCTTCAGGCACCTCTTCCTCCGCCACTACTCCTCTGTTGTTGAGCTGGAGGAAAGCCCAGAGATCAGCTACTTTAACTCAAATGATAACACCATCCACCCTTCCCTCCTGTGCTTATGCATCTCCCCACTTTCCTTTTAGGCAATTTCAGTTGCCTAAAAGCTAAAGGTAAGTCTCTGCCTTCAGGCCGAGGTTGGCCCAGTTTCTGCAGATGGCTCCATCTCCACCATGGGGATCACAAAGCCACTTTTTGCTACCCATTAAGGCAAGTACTTATCTATTTTCCAAGATGTTTTAAGGAAACTGCTGGAGTTGGACTGTAAATGGTGAGCATTGCTGCTAGAAACCTTGTGAAAATTCATAAAGATATACTCAGCTCTTTTAATAGTTCTGGCATAAAATTCACATAGCAGTCAAAGGCCCATTTTATTTTATTGTAGTACTATCAATTCTAACACTTCCTGACTCTACTTTAAAAACAGTCCCTTGAAAAAAACAGTCCCTAGAATAAACTTTCATTTATCTTTCAACAGCTGTCCAAAATCCTCAATTAATAATACCTTACTATGCTGTATCTAATTGAAGACCAGATGCTGTTGAATTAAAGTCATCAATGCCCCATACAAGTACATATATCTGTGTGCCTAAAACTTGCTTTATCAGCTCATTACCTTCAAGCTCTTTGGGCCAGGACAATTCTCACCTGTGAGATGCATTACAAACACAGGTATTTGTGAAAAAAGGAAATTTCATTTTTTGATAGACATTCTACTCATGATAGAGGGGATAAATTGTAAAGTTTTTATTGCAAAATATTAAAATAAATTACATTTTACAAAGACTTAGCAAATATTTACATACAGTGTGATTCCAGTGACAATCAGCAACAAATAACAGACAGACAGGCATATTATGGAGTGAGAGGAGTCAGAACTGTACAAACTTCAGAAGCCATATGAAAGACAAGCTAATTTTTTAAAAGGTAAATCCACCACAAATGGAACAAATCCCACGAGGCACAAAAATTGTAAGTCTATAATAAAGTTCTTCATTTTTTTTTGTTTAGGTTAACAGACTTTTATACTGTTTTTTGCTTTCCTCATCAGTGACGCTTGTCTGTCACTACACATGCTCTCCCAGATCAACTGGAAAAAAACCAGTAAAATCAAAATCAATATATACAACTGTGTCACCATGGATCTGATATCAATCTGGTTTTACTTCTGTATGCTTTGTGACATCCATTGCCAGCAACAGATTCACAACCATTCAAAACCATTAAAAAAAAAATTAACACGCCACTTTCTGTATTTCCTCTGTGATTTCGTACCAGTGTATCAGATGTGTTAGTCTGCCTGATGTGGGATACATATCTGAAAATTATGCCCCCCTTGGGCATAATAGCAGAAGACAATCAAGAACTGCCACAATGAAGTAAAGAAGGATGAGGTCACAGTCTATAGCACTTAAGAGGGCTTTTGTAGGAATAGATTTTTGTTGTCAAATTTCAACTTTTTTTTTTTTTTTTTTTTTTTTTTTTTTTTTT